>JAULKM010000007.1:18117288-18134589 GCA_032355605.1 Rubia tinctorum
AATAATCAAGTGAATGGAAACATTAACAGGGATTTTATTACACAATGAAAAGTAAGAATTCTAGGGAACATTAACAAGGTTTTATTAGACACTATTAACCAAGAACGCGCGCATGCGATGATCATGCGATCATTATTCATAAGAAATATAAGTCCGTTCTGATTGAGCTTTAGTTTAAATTTACTTTTTAGCAAAGTCGAATTATAAAGTGTTTTAGGGTGTGTTTGGAAAGATTGGGCTTATAAGCAAAGTTGGTTTCTGCTTATATGTGAGAATAAGCAGGTGAAAAGCAAAGCATTTTTAATATGTTTGGCAAGGTTTGACTTATAAGTAAAGTTGACTTCTGCTTATATGTGAGAATAAGTAGTTGAAAAACAAAGTTTTTAAGTGTTTTTTTAATGATAAAAGCAGTTGAAGTGTTTGGTAAATCTAAAGTTAAAGGTGCTTTTAATTTACAAAATGATAATTTTAAACATAATTTTTAATTATTTTTTAAAATTATGAAAAAGCAAAGTGAATCAATTAAATATCTCAAGTTAAACTCCCTTATCAAAGAAGATTATTTGACACTTCCACTCGATTCGAACTTTAGCATTTAAATACAATACAATTCAAAGGAGACACGCTTCAGAAATACCTTTGGAACATGCGTCCTCCTGGAACATTTGCTTGAGAATACCATAGTTCCTCGCGACTTGAAGCTTAGCAAATGTTCTAAATATACAAAAATCGCGAGGAATTATCCGTTGCGGTTGACTTATAACGAAAAATAAGTTCAGGGCGAGGAGAATCTAGACAAATTTCATCCAAAAGAAGGAGATGTAATGATTCCGTACATTTACATGTACGAAAAACAAAAGACATAGATTTCTTCGTTTGAAAATACAGATGTTTTTTTGTTGGATTTCTTTTGTATAAAATACTCGCAACACTCTAAACAAAACAAAAACATTTTTTCGCACAAAAAAAACTTATGAAGAACACCTTATCCAATTAAACCCAATCCCTATCATTCGTGGCCTTTTAAAAAGATTTTTTTTTGTTACCATCAAATATATATTTTTGTTATCGTTCGTGGCCTCTTATGAACGCACGATCAACGCATAAGCTTTCTTCACATTCGAATGAGAAATAATTGTAATGAACAAAGAAAGAGATCAGACATAAATATTCACAAATAAGGCTTTTCAAAAGGTGAAACTGAATTCAAATAGTAAGGCTTTTCAAAAGGTGAAACTGAATTCTACTAAAACTTAATGTTCGATATTTCCATTCGAAAAAAAAGAGAAAGCGAAGAAGAAAAGGAGAAAGCGAAGAAGAAAAAATAATCAAATAAGGCTTTTCAAAAGGTGAATCTGAAATATTCTACTAAAACTTAATGTTCGATATTTCCATGCGAAAAAAGGAGTGTGTGTGTGTGTGTTTATTTGTCTGTTATTTTTTTGGACGGTCGTTTAACCCGACTTTGCATTTTTCATACAAATAAAATGAATTGTTGCACAAAACCGGCAAGTAAAAGTAGAATTTCTAATAATTAGAATTTAAAAACCATCATATGATCATATTCCAATTAGCTTTAAAATCACGCAAAAACCAAAACAAGTAATAGTAATCAAGTGAATGTAAACATTTATTATTTACAGAAAATTAAGAATGCTAGGAAACATTAACATGGATTTTATTAGACACGGAAAATTAAGAAAGCGCGATGATCATACGATCATTATTTATAAGAAATCTAATTTTGATTGACAGATTTATAGTTCAATATGGTCATCAATATGTGTATTGCACGGTAATTGCACGATGATTATTTGATCATGGAGGATCAAAAGCGGGACCAAAGCATGATGGAAATAACCGTCTTTCAATTGCTCCATCCTACTCTAGCATGCTGCATATAAGTCATTTTACTTGATCTAGTTCAAGATTTGTGTGTTTGATAAATTGTTAAAGGGTGGCTTTTAATAAGAAGAAGCCATTTGCAATAAAATCATGCATCATTTGATTGCACAAAAGCAGCACGGAGAAATGGAAGCAAATAATTAGAATTTGAAGAATGCCATCCCAAATCTAATTAAACATGCACTACAAAAAAGTACAGTAGTGATATATATATATATATATATATATATATATATATATTGTGACAAGTTGGGAAATGTTACAATATCTGATACACTTTCAAGTGTTACTAAATATTTAGTGACATAACCACATGTCACTAAATTGAACTACTACATCAATCTGTATCACAAATTTAGTGACACTTCTAAATTGAATTGCATCTTAAGGCGTCACAAAAAATATAATGATACTTCAACGAGTCACAATATTTTAGTGACACGCTGAATAGAGGCACTTCACAAGGCGTCACTACTAATTTTAGCGATGCCTTTAAGTATCACAGATGCTCCAAAAAAGCGTTACAACTGGAAGTTTTTTCTCCTGTGTGCTGACCACATGACTCCCTTTAGAAAAGTATTTTTTTAAACTATTATAATTATGAACATAGAACACCTTCAAAATAATTATAATATTTATAAATATGAGGGAATAAAATATATAATTAATCTCCAATGCACTCTTCATTAATTTTTTGATTAAAAAAAATTGATCAATAATTTTTTTTACTTTTTTTATTCGCAAAAGAAACCAAATACCTTTCCGTGGAGGTTTCTGACCACTACATGATGTCGTATCTCAGAATATTTTTTTTTTGTAATAGATCATAATCATTTTAAAAAAATGTTTGAGGTTGTGATATGTTTAATTATTTGGGATCCATTGAAATATGTTATTCTTTAGTTGCAGTTGAGTAGTGATACAAATAGAGATTGACTGTCCAGATAAAAAAGATGGTAACTTGTATGAAACTCAGAAGAAAAGTGCTCTCAACATTTTTTCGGCTAATGCCAGTGGTAGAGGTGTAGGGCTGCCATATGCCCCGATAGGTTGGCCAAAATCTGGGCATCATGGATTTGGAAGAATTATAAAATATATCTTAACCCCCGAAAAAGTTTTATGATAGAGGCAGTTGCAGGATCTATGAAACTGAGAATGAGGTAACCCTTTGTAAAGACCTCAAATTGAGGACGAGGAAAAATCTTTGTGAAGATGACATCAAGATGTTGGTATGTGGGATCATAAGCAACCTTGAGTTTGTCAGAAGACAATCTCATGCACAAAATGATAATCAATATCAATGTGTTTGTCTCTCTTATTTGAAACTGGATTCCGAGCAAGAAAGAGAGCACTATTATTATCACACAGCAAAATAGGTGGCACACGTGCAGTAACGAGAAAATCCCAAAGTAAATTCATCAACCAAGCTAATTCCGTGCCAGCATTGACCATAGCTCGGTATTCTGATTCTGAACTAGAATAAGAGACTGTATGTTGCTTCTTAGCACTCCATGCAATCATTTTGACACCGAGAAAAATGTCATAACCATAAGTAGACCTACAAGTCTCAATACAACGAGCCCAATCAGTATCAGAATAACCCAAAAATGGTAAAGCGGAAGAATTCTTATGAAACTGAATCCCATAGTGACTAGTACCACGAACATAATGCAGAATTCGAGTAACAACCTGATAATGGTCATCAGTAGGAGCATGCAATACTTATTGGCATTGTTCACATCATAAGAAATGTCAAGACGAGTAATGGACAAGTACTGTAGTGTACCAACCAAAAATCGATAAAATTGTGGGATTTCCGAATGGCTTACAAGAAAAGCTTGAAAGCTGCGAAAATTCTACAAAAGGGATAGGAACATGCCCCAAATCCTGCATTCCGGTGCCCAATAAAATGTTCTTGGCATATCTGGCTTGTCCAAGGAATAAGCCATCGGAAGTGCGACCAACCTCTAATCCCAAGAAATGTTATAAAGTGACAAGATCGGTAATCTTGAATTCCTGATTAACCCGATCAATAAACTTCAAAATGAGATGACCATCATTCCTAGTGAGAATAATGTCATCAACATAACCACCAAATAAAGTAAAGAGACACCTTGTAAAAATACAAATAAGAAGGTATCAGCATAATTGCACACAAAACCCAGGACAACCAAAAATGAACGAAAACATTGAAACCACGCACGAGGAGCTTGTTTCAAACCATAGATGGCCTTGCGCAAACAACATACATAATCAGGATGCATCGGGTCTTTGTAACCAGTAGGGTGCTCCATATAAACCGGGGAATCAAGAACACCATTTAAAAATGCATTCTTGACATCAAGCTGTTGTAAATGTCAATTACGAGTGACGGCAAGAGATAAAACAGTACGAACAGTAGATACTTTCACCATCAGACTAAATGTATGATCATAATCAAAATTAGGTAATTGTGAAAAACTTTGAGCAACTGATATGACCTTGTGCCGATCGAGTGAGCCACCAGATTTTTATTTTAAATTATACACCCATTTGGAGCCAACAACATTAACATCTGGGGGACGTGAAACCAACTCCCACGTCTTTTAAGTGCAAAAAGCAGTCATCTCTGAGTCCATAACAGCAACCCAGTTGGGATCCTTGACCTCAGAACGATGACTATGAGGACCACTCTTTGCAAATAAAGCATTCAACAAACCAGAAATATCATAATTAGAAAATTCCTTGTACCGTAAAGAACCAGTGTGTGAACGAATTTCCATCAGATGTCTGGAAGAAAAACCTAGAGCCGGAGATGACTCGGATCCCAAGAAGGGCACAAAACCCAAGGAATCGGGGGCAATACCCGAGGTAGACATCGAATATAGAGGCACTGAGGAAACTGGACTCGCCGAGACTGCCAGTTGTGCTGGAGACGTCAGTGCTGGCGGCGCATGTCGTCGATGTGCGGCTGGGGTACCATCACGTGAGACTCACGCACCACCGGAGTGGCCGGTTTGTGGATAGACGACATCTACATCTTTGTCCTTGCTGACGTCGTTGGCTGCTAGTCCTCACGTGGCAAACAAACACACTTTTCTGAAGAACCCTGAGCTTCCGGTAAAATCTGAAAATTTAAATCCTAAATAATTATGGGTGATTCTAAAGGAGCAGATGACTCAAATACCTCTGATGGAACAGACGAAGGCTCTAAAAAAGCTTAAACATCCAGTGATGATGAATCTGTAATAGTACCAGTATGGGAAGCTGGAAAAAATGACTCATCAAACCGAGCATGACAAGTGATGTACTCCTTCTTTGTAAGAGAATCAAGACATCGATAACCCTTGCACTGTGAACTGTAACCCAAAAATATACTGGCATACTTTGAGGGACTAGTTTATGCGCAACATATGGCCTCAAGTAGGGGAAAATTAGACAATCAAATGGATGAAATTTGAGTAGTCGGGCATAGTACCAAAAATAATAGAGAGAGGAGTCTGGCCAGATAAAACTGGAGTAGGCAGTCCGTTAATAATGTAGACTTCAGTTTAAAAAGCATCATACCAAAATGAATGAATAAGGACATAATGATAAAGCATCGATAAACTTGTCTCAGTAATGTGACGATGCTTCCTCTCTGCACGACCATTTTGCTCAGGAGTGTAAGGACATGAAATCTGATGATGAATACCCTTAGTCGCAAAATGATTTCGCATGCGATGATTCACAAACTCGGTTCCACCATCACCCTGAAATACTTTAATGGTGGTAGAAAATTGATTCTCAACAAGTGCTTCAAATTGCATATGAGCCTCTACAAAATCAGAATTGCGACGTAGAGGATATAGCCAAGTAAACCGAGAGTGATCATCAATAAAAATGACATAATAAAGGTACCCGGCATGAAAGACAACAGGTGAGGTTCCCCAGAGGTCACAATGAACTAAATCTAGTATGCGTTGTTCGCATTTTAAATTATCATTAAAAGAAAGACGCTTGCCTTTAGCCATCTCACAAGAAGTACATAAATGGGGCTTAGGCAGCAAACTAGTAACTGACAAACTACCAATTTTATTTAAAGATGAAATAATAGAAAAAGGAACTTGTCCTAACCGACTATGCCATAGCTCAAATGAGGCCTTGGCTTTATTTGAATTAACAAATGAAACTAAAGCAGCACCACCATAATATAAAATGTAGAGACATCTCTCACTGTGTCCTCGGCCTACGAGCTACTTGGTAACCTTATTATGAAATAGTGAAATAAGTGTCATCAAAACCAACAAAAACATTTAGATCCCTTGTTAACTTGGAAACTGACAATAAATTCTTGGTGATATTCGGGACAACAAAGACATCAAATAAAGTGAGGAAATTAGAAATTTGGGAAGTTTCAACACGGGAAATATGCAAATGAGAACCATTGCCAAAATAAACACAACGATTACCATTATAAGGAGCGACACTATTCAGGTTGGAAGCAGAAGCATTCATGTGATTGGTAGCACCGGAGTCCATGTACCAATAAGGAGTGACATTTAGTTGTTGATAGTAATGTGGCTGAGCAGTGTTAACGGAATTAACCTCTTCGCGAGCAACATGTGATAGTTTGTAACAAAATTCATCAAGATGACCGGAATGATGATACCACTGGCAGACATAAGTGGACCGACTGCCCTGTGGAGGAGCGTCACTATCGGCTGATAGTTAGCCATCCCTCTCCCACGACCCCCCATCCCTCTCCCAAAATCGTGGCCTCTTCTGCCACGGTTAGCCTGTCCGGACCCCTGTTGAGAAGCAGTAAAAGAAGAAGGTATCGGTCCAGAGGTAGACGAGCGGGATTCGAGTGAAAATTCTAAAGTCTCGGCATCAACAACAATAATTTATAAAGGAGGTAAAAAATCTTTCACCATTTGAGTAGATGAAAACTGGGACAGTTTATCATTCAAGCCACAACAAAAAAACAACAACAATATCCTCATCATTAAGAGGATGACCAGAACATGTAATCCATCAAAAATATCCTTAAAACAAGCATAATATTCCTGAACATATTGATCATCTTGACAAACTCCATATAAACGATCACAGAAATGAAGGCGACAAGCACGAGAATTATTCTAAAATTTAGTGTCTAAAGCATCTCATACCTGACCAACAGTGACCATACCGTCAACTGCTGACATTACAGAAGGTGTCAGGGATGAAAAAAGAGTGGCTTGGACTAGCTGATCTATCTGAATCTAAGCATCATGAGCATTAGCATCCTTAGAAGCCTCGCCATTGGGTTCCTTGGAAGCCGATCTCACAGGTACGACAGGTCACTTAAACAAACCATCAACATAACCAATCAATTTGACGGTTCTTAAAATAGAGGTAACCAGAGTACGCTAGTGAGAGTATTTGTAACCATCAAGCTTGATGGTGATGGAGTTGATCAACAAAGGAAGAGTAATGGTCATCATCAGGAACAGATCCAAGCACAATAGAGAAATCAAATCTCACCAAATACACAACAAGCTTGTGAATGGTAGTGGACGACTGATTTAACTGTTGTACAGGGATGGAGCAGGAGCAGCAGCAGCATGAGCGGCGCGGGATCCACGGGCGGCGTATGAACGACACGGCGCCGATGCATGCGATTGGGTCGGGCGGCACGTAGCGGAGCGTGCGGCGGTGGGAAGGCATCTGATCGGCCAATTCCGATGAGCAGGAGGTGCAGCGATGGATATCGGAAGGATGAGGGAGTGGGCATGGCTTGGGATCGAAAAACGCAGAGAAAATATGGAAATTTTTTGGGGAAAACCAGAGAATATTTAGAGAGACTGACTGATACCATGATAAAAATAAAACCCACAAATAATTGTGGTTCTGTGTATTCATATATATAGTGAGTACAAAGGGTATACAAGGTAGAATCAGATATGGAAAAGGATATATACAAAACCAATCAGAAAGAGTATTTCTTTCTTGACCTGATTGTAATTCATTTAATATTCTATTAGTAACGTTGACGCCCGATGAGTGAACGATGAGTAGCCAATTTTTTTTAAAAAAATCGTGCTATATATAGTTTATGGTGCTGAAATATGGTGCAAGTGGTTTATTTGGTGTTGAATCGAAATAGTACCTTAGGTGCAATTCTCCTCACTTAAATCAATGCCCCTCGTAAACAAAGTCCATTGCCAGACACTTCAGATTTTGTGATTGGAATATTTCTATAGGAGTTTGTGCATCAGCATGTGGTATCTATGTTTAGGGTTGGTCATGTTGACCTGCAAATCAGGGAGGATCGATTGTCACAGTCTAAAATTTTGGGTCAAACAGATTGGGCGGATCGGGATAAAGTATATATTTTTAATAAATCACACACATTCCTTTAATTGCATGTATTTACAGATATTATTGATCAAGATATATTTTTTTAATGTTGTTTGTTAAAAGTTAATTGTTAAAAGAGTAAAATGCTAAAATAACCTTACATTTTGTCTGAAAGTGCCAATATAACTCTGCAATCTCAGAAAGTGTCAATCTAACCTTTGTTTTGGTTGACTTTTTAGCCAACATTCATTTGGCCGAATTCTAGTGAAAAGATAAATTTGCCCTTGACTTAAAAAATAAAATATGAAAACCCTCTTTCTTCTTCCGCCGCTCTCATTTCTTTCCCCTGTCGCCCTCGATCCATTTTCGTCGCCGATTTCATTTTCTTTTCTCCAATTCCATTATTCCATTTTCTTTTCTCCGATTCCATTTTCTTTCTTTCGTCGTCGAAGTGCTCGAAGGTTGAAGAGCCGAAGGAGGTGACAGTTGTTGTTGTGTTTCTTAAAGACCATCGACAGCTCCGGGTTCACATCCTTGTTGGTGGCGTCGGCGACCAGCTTAGTGGCGGGTGGTGGCTCCCAAACTCAACATGCAGCAAACCAAGAACATGCACCAGGAGATTCATAGGTATTAGAGGGTGGCGGCAGGGGGAGTCGGCGGTCGGGGAAAGGTTTCAAGGAGATGCAACAGTGGCGGAGATCGAGGAAGGAATAGGGAGCAACGGTGGTGGGAGATGGGGAAGAAGACGGTTCCCAGCGGGTGCGGTGGCGGAGGTCGGGGAAGGAGGGGGAAACCGCAGCGGTGGGGCTGGGGAAGAAGAAGGGAGCACCGGCGGGCGATGGCGGCGACGATGCACGGTGGTGGAAGCGGCAAAGTTTTGATTTAGGGTTAGATAAGTTTTGAAGAAGAAATATTGATTTGTCATGAGGGTATTTTTTTTATTTCATTTCCTAGTTTTGCCTATATTCAAATAATAATTAGTTAGGTTTAAATTGATTTTTTTTTTAAAATTGCAGAGTTATAATGACATTTTCAATCTAAATTTAATGTTATAAATGTATTTATCCCTTCTTAAAATTCACGTGGGATGGAGAAAGTACAAACTTTGTCAAATAAAGTGCCAGCAATTCCCCATACAGCCAATCACAAATTAGAACTTCGAAAAGCAAAACAACTGACTATATTCCTTCTTATCCACGGTGGCCAAGATATTTTTCATTCCCGTGCATGAAAGATATTAATTATCCTCACGGCGCTTAGCAGTCTTTACCTTATCAGTACTGTCCATTTTCCATCCACGTGTACTCATAAACGGCTAGATATCGACCGTTCCGAACCAATCTTTCCCGTGTCGGTAACTCTGACTTAGAGAAACAGAGTCGGCGTTTAGATATTTTATCCAGTTCTTTTCCCACCGGACGAATTATATGAAGATCGATTCCGACGATCGGAGTGGACCCGAGGCATGGAGGAGCCGGAGCGGAGCTCGCAAACCCTAACCGAGCAGCGTTACCAGCTCTCCGGAAAGCGCCGGAGGAAACACGGAGGCAGGGGAGCTGCGGATGATGATGACGGCGACGGTGGCGACGAGGAATGCGATCCGCAGCTGTGGGAGACTTTGAACAAAGGCTTCAAGGAAGCGCAGTCAGTGCTGGATCAGAACCGGCGGCTTATTCAGCAAGTGAATGATAATCAGCGGTCTAAAAATCCTGACAATCTGGTTCAGAACGTTGCCTTAATTCACGAGATTAACGGTAACGTTTCGAAGGTGCGGGGGATTTACTCCGATCTAGCCGTCAATTTCTCCAACATCGTCGGAGAGAAACGATCTCCTGGCGGCAAATCCAGTGATTCCGGCAACAATTAGCTCACCACCGCCTGGTGGATTAACCGGCAAAGTCGAGCGAAATATTCAGTAATTTTCGATGACTCTTATGTGTTCAATTGTTCAAGCATGCCTATGTGTTTGTATTCGGTTAGGTCGTTGAAGGAATTGTTTCTGAAGTGCATTTGTTGTTGTTGTTGTTGATACGATTTGGTACAATGGTTATGTGTTAGCTTATGTGGTGTTTTCTTTGGATTGTTGTTTTCTGGCATGATGATAAGCAATGCAGGGATTGCTTTGGTACCTGCAGATATTATCGAGGTATTTATGTTCATCCGATATGGATTTGTTCATTCTGCAGTTTGCCTCTTTGGTCGATTCGAATAATTACCTGCTTAGAAATCCAGTTTCTACGTGCTTTCCTTGTTTATAGATGGCATGTTTAGTTGGACTCTTCTAGGAACAGAAATCAAACACTCTTTTTCCCCAGGTGAAGAGAGAGGCTAAATGCAGTATAAACTTAGTGTGATTAAGTTGAAATTTGCAGTCAGAACTTCTTGTTAGAAAGATTAGAACAACCTCGATTTTGAACTTCATTTTTGACATTAATACATTTTGTATTGAAATGTTCTGGTGGCTGTGTGTGGTTGCCTATATCTGATGCAAGGAGTGAAATCGGAAGACGCTATGCTCAAAGTTTTTGTAATAGGCTATCGTGTCTTCTTTAATTCGTAACTACGTTCGCTTCCCTATCAAGCTATTCAAAGTTTCCAGTTTATCTTCTGCTGTAATATCTAACTCTATCCCAGTTTCTAGATTCTGTGTGATATTGTTCCATCCTTAGTTGGTTCTGGTAGTCATGTGTTCATATCATTCTCCAGTACTGGTTTTTGTCAGATAATTAAGCATGTCAAAATACTTCT
The DNA here is from genome assembly GCA_032355605.1 of Rubia tinctorum. Taxonomy (NCBI): domain Eukaryota; kingdom Viridiplantae; phylum Streptophyta; class Magnoliopsida; order Gentianales; family Rubiaceae; genus Rubia; species Rubia tinctorum. The sequence goes on from JAULKM010000007.1 coordinate 18,128,245, forward strand.
TGGGTATACGTTTGAAGCTCTGGTTTTGGTTCGGGCTCAGGTCCTTTTGGCTCCTTTCCTTGTTTTAGTGTTGATCCACAGTCTTATTCCACCAAAAAGAAGATCAAATAGTGGTAACATTTACATGCCATGTAACATCCATGGTGCTCACCATAGATTGATTTCTTGCCCCTACCACCACCAAGGACGAAGTACGCGCCTTGAATCATATGGAGTTTTAATACCTTCAAAGCTCTGAATCCTTCCCTGATATACTGATCCAGTATGGTTTGGGAGTTTGAAAATAGTTTGGTCAAGTGAACTCTGGAATCAATTTTACCAACTGGCAGAAAGCATTTGAATTACCTTTTGCCTTTCTCTCAACCAAAGGGGGAAAAACAGTATATTTTCTGATTAAAAAAAATCAAAGGAAAAACAAGCAGGAAATAGTGGTTCCTTTTTGAGTCAGTAGACAACGCGGTTTGGAATTTTGCTGTTGAGTAAGAAAGTTGGAACCCCGACTCATACTACTCCATCTAGCTTTTGCATTCTCTACCTCTATTTTATATGTTCGGTTTTGATAAAATCAGATTGATCAATACTGAGAATTGAGCAAGCACATAACGATTCAAGTTTTGGGGGCAAATGGCCCGAACCAAGTCAAACTAATATCTTCATTTGAGGCAGCTCGGATTTTTTTAAAACAATGTTTTTCTTTTCATTAATTTAAGATTATTATAATGTGTCAGGTTTAAGCCTGACAATTATAACTAATCTATTTAATCTTTCTAAACTCGAACTCTTCATTTGACTCATACATTGTGCGGCAAATCTCTCACAAATGAACTTATCAATCAAATTTTCGAATTGAAGCCCACATGTCATGTTGGCAATGTGCTACTTGACCCGTGCTTCAAATCTTTGTCTTCATCGAATTGCATCAACTCAATAGTTTTGGAGAGGTTGCTTAATTTCTCCAATCTGCAGTGGAAGTGTCTGTGGCAAGTCCGTTTTGATTTAAAGCAATCCCGTACTACGTGATTTCATATTTATTCATAGTTGGCCATGTTAGGCTCTGTTTGGCAGAGTTGTGCTTATAAGCAAAACTGTTTATTTTGAAAGCATGGGGGAGATCAGATTCTGTTTTTTCCCCAAAAATAGCTTCCGCTTTTAAAATAAATTGTTTTTTTGCACTTTACTAAACACTAAAAAGAGTTTTGCTTATAAGCACAACAGTTTAAAAAGCTCTGCCAAATAGAGCCTTAATTCCTCAAGTTGCCAACTTGCCACAACTTTGTAGTTCTAGTATTGAGAATCGCTATGGAAGCTGTAGTTGGATATCTCCAATAAGCGGCTGGGAAGAACCTAATCTCGTGGGAGTTGTTAGAGTGCCAACACCACACCTTGAAAACAAAACATAAAAATAATTTAAATCAAGATTAACCTACACCGTTCTTTCATCCATGTGAGTCATGTTACTACACAAATCTTCTATAACCCAGATGTATGTATTGTTCATGGAGCATTGCCCTCCAAACCCGCACGCAGATGTAGTGTTATAAGCTGGTGGGAACTCCATTCCCAATGTATGTCAGAAACTTCGTTCAACGAACACGTACTATTGAAGAAAGATTCATTTTCCTATTCTATAGTGGGCCTGCCCATGCATCCGTCATAGGATAACCTTTTGGCTGCTGCTCACAACCCATCACCCCTACGGACAAAGTCGTTCATCCATTCTCGTCATCTCTCCACTGTGACCATCACAAGGTCGTCGTCTCTCCACCGCTGCTCGCAACCCCCCAAATTAAATGTTTTGAAAAAAATTCGCATCATAATTATGCCCCTTAATATTCTATCTGATTTTGACACTGCTTATGCAGGTAAGGGCGAAGTTGCGGCCTTGTGGGAAAGTAGACTGTTGCGTTGATACAACACAGTTTCTTCACACACGCAGACTACGCAGTATCTACACGCAGACTACGCATGCGCTAGCCCCTCGTAGGCAGAGTGGGTGCCACCGCCGCCGTCGTCGGCCAGGTGCCCCCCTTCCTATTCCCATTTTTTGTTTATCCTCTTGCTTTCTTTTGTTCTTTATACTAGTTAGAACCCGTAGGTAACAGATCTGAGGTTGGGAAGGCATCACCGGAGTGGGATACTGTTACCTCCGACGAGCTGTTAAGGCGGGACAACAGAGCTCTAGCAGTGGTGGATGCCGAGGAGAATCAGCTCCCGGTGAGCTCCAACGACAAGGAACCAGAGCCGGAGTCGATGAGACGCAACAAACAGCCAGAGCTGAGACAAGGAATGGTCAATGGAGCACGGTTAACGATGGTCAATGAACGGAGCACGGTCAACTAATGGAGCTCGGTCCACGAACGGTCAACGAACGAAGCACGTTCAACGAACGGAGCACGTTTAACGAACGGAGCACGTTTAACGAATGAGGCACGGTCAACGAACGGAGCACGGTCAACGAACGGAGCACGGTCAACGAACGGAGCACGGTCAACGAACGGAGCACGGTCAACGAATGGAGCACGATCAACGAAAGGAGCACGGTCAATGAACGGGGCGCGGTCAACGATGGTCAATGAACGGAGCACGGTCAACGAACAAAGCACGATCATCGAACGGAGCACGGTCATCGAAGGTTAATGAACAGAGTACGATCAATGAACGAAACACGGTTACTGAGCGGAACTCGGTCAATGAACGGTCGTCAACACACCGGTCGGCAGCGGCTAAAGAAGCCCAGTTAAAGCATGCAATGTTCCGGTTAACAACGAACAAATTCTCAAGGGGTTCATCCGATCAACGGCACGAGCGGCGACAACAACTCCCTTCCTCAGCCCTTCCGAAGTCCAGGCCTAAAGCACATCCAACATTTTTTCTTTTTTAGCTTATTCATTAACCTTATTTCCACTTCAATGTAGTCTCGTTGTACCACAAAAATTCTTCATGGCCGGCTGTAACCACGGCAGTCTCGTGGTGGTCACGGTGGAGGGATGACGTTGATTAATCTGGTAGTGGGAATGGTTTCCAGGAAGCAGTCAAAACAGGTCACCCTGTAGCGGGTACATGGTCTGGCTCAATGAGAAATAGGAAAACGGGTTTTTCTGCAGTATTAGGCATTCGTCGAAAAGAGTATTTTGGTGCACAACGGAGCTCCCACCGGCTACAGAACCACATCTGTAGTGGGTTCTGAGGGCAAAGCTTCATAGATGATACCTACTTATGAGCTATAAATGAGCTACGTTGTAGCATGACTTCCCTGGATAATAGCGGGGTTTCTAGATTAACTAGTTTTTAGCTATTTTATGTCTTTTTAGGTGTGCAATTGGTGCTCTCCCGACTCTAGCGAGTTTTAGATACTACCCCGCTGCGTTTATTAGAGAAATCCAGCGACAATCTCCAAAAAGGTTCACATGATGAGAACTACGGAGTTGTAGCAACCAAGTACAGATAAATCTGGCCAACACTGAATAAAGATGGAGGCATATAGTACCGAATTGTTTCAAAACAAAACGGACCTGCTCTCGAAACTCCTCCAACTGACACTTCTCATCGTTGATTAGAGAAATTCAGCTGCAACCTCTACAAATTACATAGTTGTCGCAACCCGATGAAGACAGACATTGGAAGCGTGACTCGAAGTAGCAGATCGCCGATATGGCACATGTACCTAATGATAGGTTCATATATGGGAGACTCACCCCACAATGTGTGAGTCGGGGTGTTTAGGAATGTTAAGGATTAGTTATAGTTGTTAGCTAGGGGTTGTGCGACCGAAACCTAGGACAAATTTGTAACGATCCTACCGTTAATGAGAATGTACGCTTCTTTGTTTAAAAAAATCCCAAGTACTACATTTTTCTAGTCTTGCCCTTTTGTTGCGGGCCTTTATCACATCACCATGAATGATGAATAGGTGAATTAGGGGTTGAATAAGGGATAATTATTTATAATCATATTTAGAGCAAGTCCAATTATATAATTATTTTAAGAGTTCGTCTCTTGAAAGACTGGTTTTTCATAAAAAAATTAAGGTTTAAATTGTAAATTAGAAAAAATTAAAATAATTTTTTGGATTGCATTGATCGAGTCATAAACTTATAACTACTACACGTTGCATATTAATTTTTATTATTGCAAATAAAATCTTTTCCCTTTCTGTAATTCTAATTATATATTTTTTTCATATGTATATGGAAAGACGATTTTTTCCCAAAACTTTGTCTTATTTTAAAATAGAGATTCAAAATTTATATTCTTTATATTTTTTCACTTCAATTTTAGACTTCCTACTTTACAGATTTTAATACTCCCTCTGTCCCATTATAAACTGCACACTTACAGTGTCAAATTTTGACCACAAATTTGAATAAATATGTAAACAATAACAGAGATATAATTGATTTAGAATTGGGATAAGAAAAAAAATACATTTTCTGATTGATTTTGTATATATTATGCTCCATATTTGTTTCCAGTTTGTATACTTTTTGTACTCACTATATATATCAATACACACAACTACTATTATTTGTGGGGATATCATAATATCAGAGCTCAGGTTGAGTTTATTGGACCGATGAGTGGATCCCCTTTAATTTGATCGATGCGGGTCGTGAAGTCTTTTAACGTTGGCACGTGAAGGGCCGTGTTGAAAGATATATTCCACATCAGTTTCTTATAAAGATAATAACTTACATATAATGTCTTGGATCACCTTCACTTAGTATCAATTGGTTTTAAGATGGAAATCCAAAATACCAAGAAATTTAACATGGTATCAGTCAGGTTTCTCTAAAATTCTTGGTTTTTGTCTCTAAACCCTCTTTTTTTCTCTACTGAAAGGCAAAGTCTTGGGAAAGACCGTCTTTCCATAGGCATATGGAAAGACGGGGTTGAATTGGAATTATAGAAAGGTAAAAAGTTTTAATTGTAATAATAAAAATTTATTATGCAACATTTAGGACCGATAGGTTTATGACCCGATTAATACAACTCGAAAATTTTATTTTGATTTCTTCAAATTTATATTTTAAACTTTGGTCTTTCCATAACTTATGGAAAGACCGTTTTTCAAGAGACGGACTCAATTTTAAATTATTATTGTGCACTTTCTTTTTATATAAGATTAACATGTATATTCAGAATCACATGTTAGAACGTTAGTACAATAGTAGCGTAGAAGAGTAGAGCCTTCCGGTATTGTACGGTGACAAGGAATCCAACATTTTAAGTCATTTTCGGGACTGAATCCGATTATGCAATTAGATATTGCAGCCATGAGACAGGTCTTTTCGCCTTCTCCTGTGTCAAAACAAAATGATATTGATAGTATTTTTAACTTCAAAAAATTGATAATCTCTGCAAAATTATTAATATTGCATTACGCCCACCACCAAATAAAATTAAAAGGATTAAATCTACAGTTTTTCTCTAAAGTGAATTAGAGAAAAAAATAGAAAAGAGAAGAAGAAAATCTATTAAGGAATTGTGATATTATGTAAATTGTAATTAGATTAGAATTCATTTTCTAGTCTGGTATAGATATTTTGTACTACTATATAATGTACCAAGAGCATAAATACAAAAACACAATTATTACCCCGTAAATATTGTTCATGGTATCAGAGCCAAAAATCCTAAAAACCTAAATAATTTTACTGCAAATCCGAGCTACTGCTGACCGCCGCCGCGCGTTGATCCACGCGCCGCTGCATTCGTTAGCCGCTGCTCACCGTACGCCGCCGATGTCCGTCACCGCACGAAGGCCATCGATTTGCCGTGGTTGTCTCTTGCCCGAAGGCATCAGTTTTGCTTTAATTTCTTGGTTTGCGTTCACACTGAAGCATCAGTTTTGCTTTAATTTCTTGGTTTGCGTTCACGCTGAAGCATCAGTTTTGCTTTAATTTCTTGGCTTGCGTTCACACTGAGGCATCGTTTTGTTGCTTTCTTTAATTAATTGTCACGTGGTATAGTTTTGTTGCTTTGTTGCTTTGTTGCTTTGTTGCTTTGTTGCTTTGTTGCTTTGTTGCTTTGTTGCTTTGTTGCTTTGTTGCGTTCACATTGTCACGCACTTGTGAAGCATCAGTTTAGCAATATTACTTTATGTTTGCCGATCCGCTCTTCTCACTGATCCGCAAAGATGTGTGCTTCACGTTCTGGTTCTGGTTCTGGTTCTGGTTCCGATGTTGCTGACCAAGCTCGCATCACTGCTGGATCCGAGGCCAATAAACTACAAAACCTCAGCGCTACCGATGTTATTGCAACTTTACTTAACAGTTGCAATTACAATCTGGCACTGGGGGATCTGTTCCTACGGGTCGTTCTATGCAAGACCCTTACTTCCTCAGT
>JAULKM010000007.1:18157789-18172915 GCA_032355605.1 Rubia tinctorum
GGCACCGGGCGTAGGTGGGGATGGCTGGAGGGATGACGGTGATGGCTGGAGGGCTGGGGGTGGTGGGGTGAGGCTGGTGGTGGTTGGGGCTGGGGTGGGTGGTGGCTTGCTGGCCTGAAGCTGTGGAGGTGGCGAACTGGTTGGGGGTGATGGTGGCAGTGGCAGGGCTAGCTGGAGGCAGTGGAGATGGTGGTGGCCTGGTGGTGGAGGAGGTGGTCCTGAGGGCAAATTTGTCCTAACATTTATAGATTTTAGGTCCAAGGTTATTTTTGTCAATTCATGTGCGGTAAACGCCGGTCAATACCGGAAATAGTGTTTTAGGGCTACATAGACACTTACGTCACTGGTTAGAATTATTTTTGCACAAAAAATTATCTGAAAGTTATATTGATATTTGATCAAATAGGTAAAGTTATATTGATAATCATCCCTATTTTTCTGCTGGTTAAAAAAATGCCCTAGAGAGTGGATTTGTTTATGGAAAGGAAACGTGTAATTTTCATTTGTACTCCCATGGTCCATTTAAAACATAACAATCTATAAAAATTAGCATTACTTCATTTGTACCACTCTATTTGTGCTTTTGTTTTTTTAACACTATTCTCAATCAAAATTTGATCGCATATTTGTATAAATATATGAACAACAATATTATTGTATATGATATTCTTTTATTAGTCGTAACAAATAATTTTAAATTTTAAATATTAATTTTTATTTTTTATTATTATACGTAAGTATAGATTTTAGCTGTTAAATATATTTTTTGAATAACATGATAGTAATTAGTGATTATTGTGCAAATAGAGACAGGAGGAACGGAAAGGATTTTGTTTTTCTAAAAGGGATGGAATAGAAACAAAGAGAAAGCGGATATTGTCATATAGGCTATATAAACACATCCAGTACAGACAAGAAGTATAATTAAAATGTCGCAAGTAAAGCAGAAAAAGGTTGGAAACTCAGTCGCCTTCAATCATCGATCCGTCCTTAATTCCTCGTTACAGTTTAAATTGCACATAATTTTTTTCACACGCTCATCAAAAAACTTATTTAACTACTTATGAGGACTGTAAATAAAAAGCTACTTTTAAAAAATTACTTTTTACGATGAATTAACAATATGACATTATTATTGTTTATATATTTAAACAAATATGCATCAAAGTATTGCACACAGCTGACCGGAGCAGAGGGAGTATTTCCTTCCGTCCTTAACTCTCACTTTCTCAACTTACACCATTAACACACACAAACACGCACTCTCTCGTGTTACCCTCCGATCACCGTGTGTGTATTTTTCCGCCATTAGTGTATTATCATGGGGAGCTCGAGTTACAGGATGTGCCTCTGCTTCACACGCAAGTTCAAGGTTAAGGAGCTGGAGCCCCCCGCCGACGTGAAGGAGGCCTTCAGCAAGTACGCCGACGGCGGAGCACACATGACCCCCGACCAGCTGCGGCGGTTCCTGGCGGAGGAGCAGGGCGAGGCGGAGGTCACGGTGGCGGAGGCGGAGGCAATTGCGCAGCAGATCGTGCACAGGAGGCATCACCACATTGCTATGTTCAATCGCCATAGCAATCTCACTTTGGAGGATTTCTTCCATTTTCTCTTCTCCGTTGACTTGAATCCGCCCATCATTTCCAAGGTTTGGGTCTTTCTGACTTTGTTGGAGATGGATCACAGTGTTTGGTTTCGGATTTTTAAGTTGTTGGTTCTTTGTTTTGGGACATTGGGTTTCATAAAGTTGGGATCTTGATTTTGAGTATGGGGTTTAAGGAGAAGTTGAATTGTGGAAGTCAACTGATGTTCTTGTCTGCCAGAAGTAGTTAAAGTTCCTATTTTGCAAGAATTTTCAGCATTTACTGCTTCTATGGATTCGTAGAACAAGGTGAGACACTATAGTATGGGTGGAGATTTCGGGTTTTTATCGAAGTCATGTTATGTGATGAGTAAATTGTGTTGTAATGTTGGAAATTGAGAAGTAACCTAACCTATAAACTGGCCTCAACTAGTGCATTTCTGCTAGTTAGCAGCTTTCACTTTTATCTGCAATGCATGTTGATTTAATGGTGAAAGATGGATTTTGCTAATGCTGACAACTAACTTTGGTTCAGGTTCATCAAGATATGAATGTTCCATTATCTCATTACTTTATTTTCACCGGACACAACTCGTACTTGACTGGAAACCAGCTCACCAGTGACTGCAGTGATGTCCCTATCATCAAGGCCTTGAAAAACGGTGTGAGGGTAATAGAACTTGATATGTGGCCAAATTCCGCTAAGGATGATGTTCATGTTCTTCATGGAAGGTAAGAGAGAACCCTAATGTATGATGATATCCAGTATAAAAACTAGCTTTGTATCATGACATTGATTGGCTTACATGACTTATGTAGAACTGTCACGACACCCGTTGAACTCATCAAATGTTTGAAGGCAATAAAGGAATATGCTTTTGTTGCTTCACCTTACCCCGTTGTAATTACACTTGAAGATCACCTTCCACGTGAACTTCAGGCTAAAGTAGCTCAGGTGAACATCCCTCCTTGTCTGTGTAATCTTGTTACACTTTCAGAATTCTTCGTATGTTGTTATATAAATGTCTTGATTATTTTCCTCAGATGCTCACCAAAGTATTTGGAGATGTGCTCTTTTGTCCTGATGGCGATTCTGAGTGCCTGAAGGAATTTCCTTCGCCTGAAGAGCTGAAATATAGGATTATAATTTCAACCAAGCCTCCAAAAGAGTACCTTGAAGATAAGGCATCTGAGGACAAGGAAGGCTCACGGAGGGAGAAGGATTCCGATGAAGATGTATGGGGCAAAGAGCCCACAAGTGTCATACCTGATGAAGATAATGACAAGGTTTGTCTTGAAACATCTTTTACACCACGTAGAACACTGCCTCTGCTGATCAATTTTTGATATTTTGGATGTTTATCTACAGTCTGACACTAGTAAAAGCGATAACAACCTTGATGGCGAAGAGGATGATGAGTTCTATCTAAAACAACAAGCACCACCAGTCTACAAGAACCTCATTGGTATTCATGCGGGGAAACCTAAAGGAGGTCTCGTGGAAGCACTAAGAGTAGATCCTGATAAAGTGAGACGGCTGAGTTTGAGTGAACAAGCTCTTGAAAAGGCAGCTGAAGCTCATGGAACGGATATTGTAAGGTAAAGCGGTTCAATGTTGGTAGGATGGTACAGAGCAACATAGTGTCGCGAAATCTTCATTTTCTGATGGATATATGTTCATTTTTTCTATAGGTTCACTCAGAAAAATATACTGAGGGTGTACCCCAAAGGTACTCGATTCAACTCTTCAAATTACAATCCAATGATTGCGTGGATGCACGGAGCTCAGATGGTTGCATTCAATATGCAGGTTTTCCCTCTTAGAATCTGATGCATTTCATTTCAGAGAATATGTATCACTTTGAGGGCAAATTCTTTCCGTAGCCTGGATTGAAAGCATAAATAATTTCATATTGGTTTGGCAGGGATATGGTAGATCACTATGGTTAATGCAAGGAATGTTTCGATCCAATGGAGGTTGTGGTTATGTGAAAAAGCCGGATATGTTGGTGAAAGCGGGTCCCGACGGTGATGTCTTCCATCCTAAAGACAAGTTGCCTGTGAAGAAAACCTTGAAGGTGAGGGAACCACAGAAGCTAAAGCTATTTGTTTGATTAAAAGAAAACAAAAGAATAAAATTAAACTATTGCGCATTTGTTGATACAGGTTAAAGTCTACATGGGAGAGGGATGGCATTTGGAATTTAAGCAAACTCACTTTGATATGTATTCTCCTCCCGATTTCTACACTAGGGTATGTTCAGATTTCTCAAATTATTGAACGAACATTTTTTTTTTAAAAATCTTCCTTGCATTCATCTATGCTTAAATTTCGTCGCAACATTTTTTTTAAATATGTTACATCTATAGTGGAGTGAACACCGGGTGAGATATAGTCCATATAGCGATCTGATTATCGTTGCAATTGTAGAAGTGTTGTAGAAGAAGAAGTGATTGCATGTGCCGATATACCTATTTTTGCTTGTAATGCTGCTAAAAGTGGGGCATTGTTAGGCTAATGCAATACTTATTTCAGAGTGTAGTAGTTTTATAACCCTGCTGCGACATTTTTAGAGTGTTACTGTTACTTCCAAAGAGCTGTCTTAACCTTGTTTTGTCCGCTCTAACAGGTAGGCATATCTGGAGCACCTGCTGATTCGATAATGAAGAAGACCAAGAAGAAAGAGGATGACTGGACTCCGGTGTGGGAGGAAGAGTTCACGTTCCCACTGACAGTCCCGGAGCTCGCATTACTGAGAGTCGAGGTCCACGAATACGACATGTCTGAGAAGGATGATTTTGCTGGCCAGAACTGTCTACCGGTGTCGGAATTGAGGCCCGGCTTGCATGCAATTCCTCTCTGTAATAACAAAGGACTGAAGTACAACAGCGTGAGGCTTCTGATGCGTTTCGAGTTTGTATAGGTATTTTTGATATCATTCTTTTTTTCTTCCATTTTTCCAACTTCTGGTGTGAAAATGTTTTGGTGCGTGTTATAGTTTAGGACAGTTTTTCGAGTGCTTGGTTTGTTGGTTCTCTGTGTATCTAACGTTAGTGAATCAGGGTACTCTGTTTGGGTTTGTAAATAGTTTGAATAATGGTTATTGTTGAATTTTATATTTGATGTCCTCGTGAGCCTCCCTGTCCACAGCACGGACCGACTTCCTAAGTATCTACGATTCCGGGTATGGGTACAAAAAAATGATGAATTAAAAATTAGGGGTATGGGTGTAAAATGGATACAATTAAAAATAAAAATTATATATATATATATAATAAAGTTAATAGTTAATCATTTCTAAATCGAAGATAATATAATTTTATATTGTCAACAATTTAAAGTTATTGAAAACATTTAAATGTTGTTCAAATTTAATATTTATCACAATAACTAGCAAAAGAATTACATAACAAGATTATAATTTCATGTCTTAAACAATAAGACTAAAATTATCAAAACATCAAATAAGTTCACTGTCCAAGTCAAAGAAAAGCAAAGAATGAGCATAAAAGGGAATGAAAAACATCAATTTATCAACAATAAACTCTTTTTTCAAGTCCATCTCATCAAGCGAAGGTTCGAAAACTCTAAGAAACCAACATTTTTCATAGAATCAAATGCATTTCCATTAAAATCCCACAAATTTGCACTCCCCTCCTTAATATTTCTCGACAGAGGAGAGGAGGTGCAGTGAAAGGTTTTGCTCAACAGAGGAGAGGAGAGGAGGCGCACGCAGTGAAGAGTTTTGCTCGACAGAAAGGTTTTTTTTTAAAATTTAAAATTATTATTTTTTAGATTTAGTTGGGTACAATATACCCAAATCGTACCCAAAGAATGTTGACTGTACTGTACCATGTCAAAGTACCCACAAAGTCAAACAGTTCTAGGTACGTTATATATATTGAATACGTATCCTGTACAGGTACCATGACCTATTTACCGTACCCGTGCTACCGAGTTGATTTGCACTGCCACCATCGGCGGCGCCGCCGGAAACCTCCCCTTAATCAATGTTTTGTCTCCCGATTCTCGTACCAATATACGAACTGATATACTCTCTTCTTTGCCATTAACTGCCCCATAATTTCATTCACCGGTAGAGGCAGGGCGCGGACTCGAGCACCGCCGCCTTCTCCACCTTCAGACGGAATGCTCCAGTGGTGGAGGACGATTTCTAGCAAGGTTTGACAAGGCAGCACATGGATAATGACGCTAGGCTTGGGAAGTTGGGCCTTATGATGGGTGGGGTTCATTTTTTTAAAAATGTCACTATTCCCACATTGGTAGAAAACATAGCCATGGCACAGCATATTGTAAGGATCTTAAAAGATTCTCAGGGTTTATTCAGTAAATTAGCTCAAATGTGAGCTCATTAACACAGATTACAGAAAGAAAGAAAACTGCAAAGAAGAAAGTTTCACCAAATGACCAATTCCTAACCGATGATCTTTCCTTCATGAATCTATACTATATGCATTGAGTTAACAAACTAAATCAGTTGCAAGTTAGTTATAACTACCCACCTCCATTCATTTGGCATGAACACAAAGTAGCTTCCCTGCTCAAAGATAACCCCCACCTTTCCAACTGTTCGACTGCTACCGTTTTATGCACTTTCCTATAATGCCCTTGGGCTAAAACTGATATCTTAATAATCCCCACTGCTAGCTTTGAGCTTGTCCTCAATCTCAAGTTTTAAAAACAGGAAATTGATTATGTATGACCTCTGAATCCTCTCTTCCTCTATAGGATGGTCCTTCCATTCAATCAACCACTGGATAACCTATTTCTCTGACCTCTCAATCAACCTTCTCTGTAAAACTTTGTGAGATTGTAACACAGGGATTACATCATCAAGAACATCAGTGATCAAAGCTCCATTATCAGACAAAGAGCCTGTATATTTCTTCAATATGGATACATGAAAACAGGATAAACTCTACATGTTTGAGGCAATTGCAACTGATAAGCTACTTCTCAAATTCTTTTAATCACTGAATATGGTCCAAAGAACTTAGCAGCAAACTTAACATGTCTATTATCTTGCAAGGACCGTTGCCCGTATTTGTGCACCTTAAGAAGGACCAGATCACCAATTTCAAAAATGTCTCTCAACTCTTTTCTGATCAGCATATACCTTCATTCTATCTCGTGCCTTCTTCAAATGTTCATGAAGCTTCTGATTAATAGAGTCCCTGACTTGAAGTTATTCATTAGCAGCTGGAATGAAAGAATAATTTAATAATCCTAATGGCATATTCAAAGGTTTAACTCCAAACAGTGCTTCATAAGGAATCATTCCTATACTGACATGGAAGCATGTATTGTACCATCTTTCTGCCAAACTGAGCTAATTTTTCTAACTTGAAGGATGATCTCCACAAAAGCATATAAGATAGCATTCCAGATGCTTATTTACTCTTTCTGTCTGACCATCAGTTTGTGGATGATAAATTGTACTATACTGTAATTTGACCCCCATTCTTGTGAAAAACTCCTTCCATAAATTGCTAGTGAAGAGCTTATCTCTATCACTAGTAATGGTATCTGAACATCCATGTAGTCTAAAAATCTCATCCATGAACACAATAACCGCTTGCTTAGTTGTAAAAGGATGTGATAAGGGAATGAAATGTGCAAATTTGGTTAATCTGTCCACCACCACCATCACAGTATCATAACCTTGTGAGTTAGGAAGCTTTTCTATGAAATTCATAGTTATTTGTCTCCATGGCTGAGTAGGTATTGGCAATGGTTGAAGTAACCCTAGACTACCACAATGCTCTACTTTATTTCTCTTGAAAACATCACAACTTCTCACAAACTCCAGAACCTCTTTCCTGATATTAGGCCAATAGAAGAGTGAGATGATTCTCTTGATTGTGGCATTTTGGCCTGAATGTCCACCCACAACTGAAGAATGCATAGCTTGTAAAATTTGCTTTCGAACTTCCCCACTGCTCCCAACATATATTTTCTTATGCCACTTGAGAATTTCATTTATATAGCTACAATCATTGTTTGTCTCAGTACTAACCACAGTAGATGCAGCTTCATCACCTTCATAACTGCCTTCCAATTGTTGTATCCAAGTAGGGACCAAAGCTGTAGTTTGTACTTCTCCCATATTACAACTCATAGGTTTAGAATCAACTTTCCTATTAGTTAAACAGTCTTAAGAATCAAATAAACTATTCTTATCATCTGCATCTTATTTTTGTGATAAATGATCAGTAATAACATGATTGAATCCTTGTCATTTCCTTGAAATGATGGATATTGAATCTCTTTTGATCCTACTGGTTTGTTAATAACAAACTCATAAAAGTCAACTGCGTCTGCTATAGCATTATCCTCCCAATCCCAACAAACTACATCAGGATTAGAGTGTTCCATATCATCCTGCTTTTCTTCTGAATTGGGTTCCTTCTCATGTAATTCTGTTCTTCTGGATAAAGCATCAACCACAATATTAGCTTTTCCTGACTTGTATTGAATCTCAAATTTTAAACCCAAAAGTTTGGTGATCCACTTATGTTGAATTGCACTATGCAACTTTTGTTCTAACAGGATTTTGAGACTTTGATGATCTGTCCGGATGATAAACTTATTCCCTGCCAAATAATGTCTCCATTTTTCAACTTCCATCACTAGAGCTGGTAACTCTTTCTCATATGTAGACAGACCTTTGTTTCGATTACAGAAAGATTTAATGTCGTTGGTCTGCCATCTTGTAATAACACTACCCACATTCCATTGGTACATGCATCTGTTTCTATTACAAAAGGCTTTTGGAAATCTGGCATTCTAAGAATAGGTGCAGAAGTTAATTTCTTCTTCAATTCTTCAAAAGCATCAGTAGCTTCTTCAGTCCATTTAAATGAGTCTTTCTTCAACATATTATGCAAAGGCATACAAATGATTCCAAATATTTCAATGAATATTCTGTAACATCCAGCAAGCCCTAAGAACCCTCTTAATTCCTTCAAATTCTTAGGTTGTGGCCAACTCTTTATACTCGCAATGTTCATCCACCTCCACTCCCTTTTCAGAAATAATGTGGCCTAAATATTCCACTCTCTCTTTGAGTAAACACACATTTGGTCCCTTTTTGCAAACAACTGATTGGATCTCATATTTGCTAAAACTTCTTTAACATGATGAACATGATCAACCATAGTTTTACTATACACAAAAAATATCATAAAAAAAACTAGAACAAATTTCCTCAGAAAAGGTTGAAACACCTTATTCATCAAGGCCTGAAAAGTGGCAGGTGCATTTGTAAGTCCAAATGGCATTACAAGGAATTCAAAGTGTCCATAGTGAGTTTGGAATGTTGTCTTTTGTACATCATCTTTATGCACTCTTATTTGATGGTATCCAGACCTTAAGTCCAGCTTAGTAAAGAAAACAACTCCATTGAGTTCATCCAAAAGCTCATTAATGTCTGGAATTGGAAATATGCCCTTCACAGTAATTTCATTCAACTTATTGTAATCAATGCACATTCTCCATGAGTTATCCTTTTTCTTAACAAGCAAAACAAATGAAGAGAAGGGACTTGTACTCTCCTGTACCACCTTATTATTAATCATCTCTTTGACTTGCTTCTCTATCTCATCCTTGTGTGAGTGTGGATACCTGTAAGGTTTGAGTTTTAAGGGATCTGTTACAGGATTCAACAATATTTGATGGTTTATTTCTCTTTTAGGTGGTAATGAATGTGGCAATTTATAAACATCAGAAAATTCAGATAAAACCTGATGTAGTTCTGCAGGCACTGATGTTATATCCAGGTTATTAGCTCCAGCTTCTGATGTCCTGACTTTCTAAGCAGTTTTAAAGTTATCATCTCCATGACCTGCTTTGATCATATGAGTAAACATGGCCTTCCCTTTCCTGTGCTCAGAAATCTCCCCTAGCCTCATAACCACTGACAACTGCAACACAGTTTGATCAATGTTGCCATATAATATGAACTGTGATCTCGAATCACTTATAGTCACATCTTCAGTCCTGAAATCAAATGATATGGGACAAAGATGATGCATCCAATCCACTCCTAGAATAGCATCCACTCATGCCAAAGGCAGGATTTTAAAGTTATAACTCTCTTTCTTGCTCAGAATCCGATTTTTCATAAGAGAGTCAAGCACATTGATATTGATTATCATTTTGTGCATGAGATGGTGTCTTCTGACAAGTTCAAGGCTACTCATGTTCCTACAGACCAACGCTTGTTGACATCTTTACAAAGGTTTTACCTTGTCCTCAGTTTGAATTCTTATGGTCCAAGCTTTACGTTGTGACAAGTTCCACTCTTCGCTTGAGAGGGTAATAGAATATTAGATGAATTAAGATCAGGTTAAGAAAGGAATACTCATTCTGATTGGTTTTGTATATATCTTTTTTCATACTTCATTCTACCTTGTATACCATTTGTGCATACTATATATATATATATGAATACACACAGTCACAGTTATTTGTGAGTTTTACATTCTATCAATTAGTACCTATTAAGTGAGTCCATCGCGAGCAGGCCTAACTCGATTCATGCTCATTATTTTTAAAATTTGAGTTTGAGCGGGCAAAAATAACTAAAAATTATTGAAAAACTTCATATAAAAAATATAATTAAATAATTTATAGGTTTATAATATACGGATTGTAAATTTTGATATAAATAAATATATGGTATTTATTTTGGAGCCATGTAAGGTTTTACCCAAAAACTCGACGTTCACGGAAGATTATCTAACATTTCGTTAAATACTACACCTCTGTCCAAATTCAAACTGCAATTTAACTATTCATTTAGTCAAAACTTCTTAATTTTGGCCCCAAAATTGAATGAGTGTATAAGTATAAATATTATTGAGTGATACCTTGTTAGATTCGTTATAACACATATTTTTAGAATATCAACTTTTCACAAGTTTTAATTATGTTTAATAAAAGATATTAAATATTTTTTGAGTCAACTGATGAAAGTCAAAGTGTACAGTTTGAATTGCTACAGAGGAAATATGGAATCTAGAGCCACCGCAGTAATTTAAAAAAAAATGCACTGCCATTCGAATTGAGCTAGTTTGTACAATGAAGTGTATTAATGCTATTGACTCATTCTCCAATTTATTCAATTGAGCATAGACTTGATTGATTCAAGTTAAACGAGTCAATTTCGAGTTGCTCGCAAACGTAAGCACCCCCTAGCCTGTTCTTTGTGAGCTGCGAAACTTAAATAAGTTGAAGCATTTGTCTCATTAAATATATCATACTCCTCCAACACCTTGAAGTTTGCATGTTTTCAATTAAGAAAATCACAAATAAGGGGCTGTAGATAGAGGCTAAGAGGCATAAGGAGAATGGTACAATGTGAAATTACCTACAAGATCAACGTAAAAAAATTCCAAAGAAACTGGACAAATACTTTATTGATCAAGTAAGCATTTCTTGTTTCCAATGTTCTCGCGTTCTCTATAACCAGTGCACCAGCAATGTCATAAATAAAAAGTAACAGCACTAAAAGTTCATAAGTTGCAGTGATGCACGAATAGGTGACAACTGTGCGACACAATCCAGAAACTACGCATTGAGTAAACGTAAATTGAGCTCCAGGTTTACACTCTGCAAACTTTGAGCAGCACTAGTTCACGCAGAAAAGGCGGCAACTCCTGCATCAGATTGCTAAGGGGCTTCAGTGTTCACAAAATTATGGGGACGAGGCAGCCCAAAATTCTCCATTCTCCCATCCTTCGCAAACTGTCCGGGCCCCAATTCATGTTTCACAAAATTAAAATCTCGACCAAAATTATCCGCTCTTCTATCGAAGAACAGTCTGGGCCCTGGTGTATGTGACTTGAAGTCATCATCAAAATTCTCCATCGTTCTATCATACACAAACGGTTTGGTCCCCATTGTAGTGAATGGCATTAAACCAAAAGCACGGGCAGTCTTAATCGCTCTTGCAATCTTTCTCTGCGCCTTGGCGCTAATCCGAGTCTAGAATAACAGGAAAAGTCAAAACTGAGAGTTTCACTGCTTTGCAGTCATTTGATTGCAAAATGTTGCTTACCTTGCTTCTCTTGTTGATAATACCGCTCTCAGTGATGAAGTTGGCAAGAAATAACACATTCTGAGAAGAATAAAACAGTTGAAGACATCAAGTACAGCAAAGAATTGAAATTTAAAGTTGCATCATAATATACAGAGGAAAGCATACCCACCCTGAAATCAGCTTTCTCTAGAACTTCCTTAGTTGTGGTTTCAAACTCGTTCCTTCTAGGCTTTTGAACTGCTGGTCTACGAAGATCAAGATCCTGCAGTTTAAGAAATCATAGATCGGTAAATGATCTTTGAAAGACTGGCATGAGTAAAATAGATAACAGCTTAGAGCAGAAAATTTTATATGTTAACAAATGTTATATGTTAAGGTGCTGAGCTAGAAGCTCAGACAATTCTACAGTCAGAAGATACAGATATCAGTCTTTTTTCTTTAAGACAACAGCAGCGACAGCGGCAAAAATAAACACTGCATACTTTAAAGTCCTCAATTAAGAGCAGATACTAAGGATCTTCAGGTCTGAACATGCTTAGGACCATCAAATACTGCTAAAACATAAATGGATATGAAGAAACCAAAAGTAATTTCCACAAATCATCTTCCCATGAACAGATACCAAGTGCTGCCTTATATTTATCTTAATTGAAGATCTGTAGTCAACAGAATTAGATTAGTTCATCCTAGTTTATTTCTGAAATAGATTTACTCCAATCCTTAAAAGCATAAATACAAGTTCTTCGCCTAAAGCTTCAGATAAAAATTTTCTTTTCTGTTCATTTTTGTATGAGACTCTATCTTAAATACCAGCAAACTCATACGCAAGGTTGATACGAATAGACTACTTCCAAATAGACACAAACTAGAATTACTTTTTGAGACCAGAAAACATACTAGCCGTTACATACATGACAGTATTGTAAATCCTGTTTGACTAAACTAATCAAACTGATGACTGATGCACATAAGAAGGAAACAATAGTAGTCCCATTCTCGTCTACACAACAAGAGAAACAACTAAATATAGCAGAGGATAATGCTTCAGCTTATGAATGAAGCATCACAGATACAGCATTCAATTCAAGAAATAATATAAATAAGTAGGTTAATGATAAATCATCAACGGGTTCATACTTTAGTGTCATAAGTCGTGCCCTCATCAAAATTCACATCTGGTCTGAACGAATAATTCTCCCCCTCCCTTTCGATTTCTGCTTCATCGACCTCAAAATATGCGGCAGCCTCTTTCAATTTCGCATCCATCCCATCTGCCGTTGTGGTAAAACTCGGCTCTAAATCATCCGCAAAGTCATCTCCGCCTTCAAAACTAAAGTTTGAAGACGGACCAGATCTATTTCGAAAATTGAACGAATTTGGCCTATAATTGGGGCTGTAAGACTTCTCAGCTTTATCTAATGAGCGGTAAAATGAACTACCACTTTCTCCACTTCTAGAAACATCCCCAGAGATCAGTGACTCAAAATCATCAGCAGGTTCAACTGAGTTAGATTTCTGCAAACCATCAGTACCTATATTGAATACACCATAGTAGAATTATTCAGAAAAACATCGGAAAAAAACTACTCCAACATAACTAAAATATTTCTCAACAAACTTCTTTACGAAATTATTCAACATTTTTTCGTTCAGATACCCATTCTCCATATTAGAGCGGTAATTTCTGACATTTATATCTTATGCAACATACAGCAAACAACTGAACACAAATAACACATCTACTTTAATAAAACTATTTGAAAATACAAAATTCAAAAGGAGTAAACTAGACACGACTTCCAATTTCACAAAACAAAAAACCTATCATTCACATTTCCAATTTAAATAAAGAGTCACCTGGGAATGGATTGTAACTAGAAAACTGTCTGAACACCTGAGACATCCCGATCTTAGGCGTTTGCAATACTCTGGCAGCTAGTTTCATCTCACCTGAATTATATTAAAACGAATAAAGGGCGGTTAAATCATTGAAATCACGATCATAAAATAGTGCCGGAGCAATCTGTAAAGCTTGAAAGAACCTTAATACCGGTGTCGTACGACGTCGGAGAGTTCTCTGCTTGGATAGTAACGTAGTTCACTCTTCACGAACTGGCTGCCGGAAATTGGTGTAGGAGAAATCAATGAAGAATCAGAGGCGTGTTTTTTTTCAATTGGGGTTTATCGTTCGATGGGCTGATTGAGGGCCTGGTGGGCTTTTTCCTCGATTTGAGAGCCCAATATCTTGCTATCAAAATCGAGTTTTGGATTGACTTATCTAAAAGAGGAGAAGAATTAACCTTGGGGGAAATAATTAACATTTTGAAAATTGTTTTGAATCGACTAGGTATTAGACGGTTATTTTATAATTAGTATAACTAACTGTGTATTTTGTTATTTCAAATTATTGAAGTAATTTTGAAAAAAAATGTATTTAAAATGTAAATAATTATAATTGGATCATAAAAGTTATTGGCGTGAAATTTTTCATGATAGGCCAAGCTATATATTATATCATGAGTGGGTCTCCTCACAGGCGGTATGTCCATAAGTTTATGGATTATACACTACATTTTTTAAATTACATACTAAATTTAGAAATTTTGAGGAAAAAATTATATTATATATTTTTATATTTTCACATTGAAATACATATTATTACTTGTTTTAACTTTGGCAAACTCTTGGGAAAAATCATTTTCCATAGGTTTATGGCAAGATGGAGTTTAATTAGAATAATATAAAGTTAAAAGGTTTTGGTTGCAACAATAAAAATTAATTATGCAACGTGCAATAGTTATAAGTTTATGGCTCAGTTAATGCAGCTCGAAAATTTTATCTTGATTTTTTTCTAATTTGCATTTTAAATCTTGGTTTTTCCATAATTTATGGGAAGACCTTCTTTCAATATACGGACTCTTTAACTTTTAAAATACAATATTTCAATTTTATAAAAAAAATTACAACATTTAAGGTACTTCCTCTGTTTCATTGGACGTAGCACACTTTCCTTTTCTGGTAGTTTTTGTGAATTTGGCACACTTTCCTTTTCTGACAAGATTCCTTCAATTTCATCCACTCTTTCTACTTTTTCCTTTCTAAATTCAATTTCATTCACTTAAATTCAAACACCTGAATTTATGGTGCCACATCCAACAAAATTGGGGTAGTAAAAGCTAATGTGGACTGACCATAAGTTTATGAAAATACCACATTTCCTGAGATTTTCTCTCATATTATCCTTTGTATCAAACCTCTCCTCCAAAAACCCTTGCAGCAAGTCGTCCCCTTCTTCTTATTCAATCTTTTTCCCCATCTCCTCCTATTAGGGGAGATGGGGAACAACAGTTTATTTTAATTTATGTTTCTATTATTCAATAAATGTGAGATTTATCTCCACGGACTAGTTTTTTGTTTTTCGACCTGATCGATTAGATCGTTGTGTTCATGATGATAACTCGATTTAGTTGTTCACGTTGAT
>JAULKM010000007.1:18187994-18198990 GCA_032355605.1 Rubia tinctorum
TTTTTTTGGGTACAACTGCTCACTTCAATGACTTTGGGTATAGCCGCACTTTCAAAAAACTCGGGGTTATATTTGCATATAACAAAGAACTGAGGGTTATATAAGCACTTCATTCTTTTTTCTTTTATTCTCTTTTATTCCCTCACCTTTCGCCTATTTCCGTAGCCACCTCTCTCTTTGCCCTCACTCTTTGCTGCCCAAATTGCCCCGCCATCACAGCGCCACCGCCAACTCCGGTCATCGCTGAGCCACTCTCCGCTCACCCTCACCCTCCCCCTCAGCTCACCCGCATGAACTTCAACCACTCCTTTCATTTCTCCTCTTTTGGTTTGCGGTTTTTTAATCCATTCAACATTTTCTCGATTTGCTGAAAATCCAGGGTCTTAATTATGAGCAGGTGAGCTGAGGGGGAGAGTGAGCGACGAGTGGCAACGGCGACCAGAGCACCAACCTTAGTTGTGGTGGGGGGCACTGTCGGTAGCAGCGATAGGGTTTAAGGGCTCGGGGTGGTTTGATGTTGGTGGTGGGGAGGTGAATCGAGGGTGGTGTGACTGGTTGTACGGTGGTAAGGGTAGTGAGCTAGGGTTCGGGAGTGGTGGGGGTGGTGGGGGTGGTGAACCACCATCGGCGATGAAGATGAGAAGCGGAGGTGGTGGGGTGGTGAAGCGGGTGTGGCAAGGCTTTTGGTAGCGGCGGAGGATTACGGACGGTAACTATTGATGGGTCTAAGCTCGGCTGTACTCGGCGGATGTCATCGCACGCCGACGATCGCCTCAAAATGGAGGAAGTCACCTCAAGAATCCTCGACATCGTCAAGTGTTTCCTCAAACTTGACCCCGCCAAGGTCGATTTAATTTCTTTAATTTAAGCTAATTGTTGTTTATGCTAGCTACATTTGATTTAGATTACATTTGTTGTTTCTTAGTTTTTAGAATGTAGGGTGAAATGTGAGTATATGCAGTAGCTAGGTGAGGAGGGATGAGCTTTAGGTCATTTTCATGAACCGTTATTAGGGCGGCAGAGGTGGCAGAAGTGACAACGCACGACGGCAGAAATGGCAACATTAGATTTGAAAGAAGAAAGATATTAGGTTTTGAAGAAAAGGGTATAAGGAGTATTTTTGTCATTTCATATTCTGATTATGCCTGAATTCATTTGGTCAATGCCGGAATTAGGGACATTGGCTATATCAGCACAAATTTTTGGAAAGTTAAGGTTGGATTGTCACATACAATAATTAGTTAGGTTTAAATTAACACTTTTTGAGATTTCAGAGTTATGTTGACACTTTCAACCTAAAGTTTGGGTTATAAATGTATTTATTGAAATATGGAGTACTTCAAGTTTTAAAATTCCCTTTAAACCACTATTTCAAAATTAGAGTACTCTCTCTGTCCCAATCATTTTTGCACACTTTTCTTTTTTAGGTGTCCCAACTAAATCTGCATTGTTTTCATATTTAGAAATTTTCTATATGTTATGAGTCAAAATTACCCATGAAATAACTAAAAATTACTCACAAAACCTATTTCTCTCCCACCCACCCTCACCAGTTTTCTCTCTCACATTTCTCACATGATTGTTTCCCCATTTGTGGTGTCTCTGTCGCGTCTACACGTCTCTACCTCCGTCTCTGCTGCAACCCTCTCTGCATCTCCACCGCATATTTGCGCCTCCATTGTCGTCTCCCCTTTATGCTTCTCTGTGTTTCCGGCGACCATTACCCTTCTCTCCTTTTAGCGTCTCCGGCGACCCTCTCCCCTCTCCCCTATCCACATCTCCAACCACCATTTCCCCATCTTCGACCACCCCAATTATCGCAAATCTCGAGCAGGAAAACTGTTTCCCCATCTCCGTCGACCGTAATTCTTCCTCCATCTTCACAGTTGGGGAAAATAAGGGGGGATATGTTTCTTGAGCCGGAAATTAGGGCAGGTGGAGAGTTAGTATAGAGGACGGATAGAGAGATTGTGGAGAAGGCATGTGCATAGGTGGTGGAGAGGCGTTGGAGAAAGAGAGAGAGAGAGAGAGAGAGAAGGCGGGGAGGGCAGAATAGAGGCTTACAAGTTGAGGGCATTTTGGACATTTCACCCACCCAAAAAATTATACCTAGCCATTTCTCTCTCTGCAGAAATGGTTGGAACAGAGGGAGTAGTAAAATGTCATTTTGATGATCGGATTATTGTTACACTTAACTTTCAATCATCGAGTGTGAATGTGTTCTCTAACCTCCTCAAACAACCACATCAATGAAGGATAAAGTTAGCATGCACTAATTATTTATTTTTAATTGCTGAAGGAAAAAAGGAAACAGGCACTGGAGACTTTCTGGAATCAACTAAAGCATGTTTGCAAATTTGTCGCCAACGACATCTTTGTGATTCAGGTTTGAATGAAAATGGGGTTTGCAAATCGGGGGTGGTGAGGAGGTGGGATGAGTGGCGGGCGTGGTGCTGCGCGGAAGTGGTGATTCTGGGAGATGAAGGTGGGGCGGCGCTGCTAGTGTTTAAGGCGGAGGTAGTGGTTCTGGGGAGGTGGGTGGCTCTGCTAGGGTTCTGGGCGTTGTTGATGGTGGTCGGCGGGCGGTGGTGGTCAGTTGGCGGCGACGGCGGATTTAGGGTGTTTGAAGTTGGAAAAGAAGAAACTTAGGGGTATAATGGTTATTAAATATTTATTTTTAATTTTAGGGGTATTTATGTTTTTTCATGAATGGTCAACGCCGGAACTGCATTGGTCAATGTCTGAATAGTGTAAATTGGGTAAAACTGCATATTTGGACAAAAAAAGGGTTACTTCTACACTTTCAGATTTTACAAGGTCATTCATGCATTTTTTTCAATCTTATAGGGTTTTTTTTCCACTTTACCCTTAATTTTTTAGAAGAAAACCAAAACCGCCAGAAGAGATGATGATTAGCAATAATACATCTGTCTACATTTTTCATCGGATTATATATATATACACACATTAAAACATAATATATATATATATATACTAAAATATGTATATATACATACATATATATTGTGTTTAATATGCAGACAAATTTTATTACACTAAAATTATGAGGATCGTATTTTTTTAAATTAAAAATATCCTACAATTTATTAAAACATAAATAAAAAACAAACTAAAATATAATGCTTGCTCTGTTTCACTATGGCGCCATGAATTTAAGTATTGGTTTTTTACAAGTTGAATTGTAGGGAGAATTTAGTAGAAAATTTTAAAAAATTAATGAGTGGTTGAAAATGATTCACCTTTGCCATAAAAAGAAAGTTGACAAACATAAAAAAAACATAGTACAAAAATGTGTCAAACAGGTTAGTACAAATAACACAAAACACAATGATTATATTAAGCTCAATTGAAAAGAAAGACATGATTGTATCAAACACCAGGTCTATATGTGATATCCACGTGGAAATGCTCTAACAAAATCAAAAGGCTTCATCTCACAACTTAAAATGTAGGCTGTCCAACAATATTCTTTTTCTAGAAATAGTATTGTAAGGGAACTTGAAATATGAATCCTAAAGAGTGAACATTCCGCTTTAATGTAATCAATTCATCATAATTTCATTTCACCATTCATAAAATTTTACTCCCTCTGCTTTCTTAAGATTGTCTCAAAATAAAATGACACATTATTTTAATAAGGTAAAATGAGTGGTGAAAATTGTATTGAATTAGTAAAAAGTAAATTGAGTGAGTGAAAATTACATAAACTTTGTCAAAAGAGGAAGGGGTCCCAAACAAAAAAAGAAAGAGAACCAATGTTAGAAAATCGAAAGGAGTCGTGATTGAACCACAACCTAAAAACACGCTGGTACTCTCTTAGTTTCTTTCATTCCCAACATTGTTGCTCTACCTGTCCCATTTTAAACTGCACATTTTAACTTTTAATAGTTAAATTGAAAAGTGTTTGATTCTTAACCTTTTCATTAAGGATAATAAAAAATTATGGAAAGATGATATTATTGAAATTTGGTTTTTACCTAATAAAGTTTTATCTCCGTTTCGTTGGATGTGGCACCACAACTTTAGGTGCTTGAATTTAGTTGAATGAAATGTGTGGATGAAATTGAATTTAGAAAAGAAAAGGTAAAATGAGTGAATGAAATTGAAGGAATCTTGCTATAAAAGGAAAATGTGTCACATCCAATGAAACGGAGGGAGTAAAGCAAAGACACGGAGACTTGGTTATGCAGTTCGTTCTGTGAAATTCACTTACATCTGCGGGGCTTGGCCAGTTTAGAATAAGTCCACTAATCATAAAGATATTGTAAAATGCACATCATACAACTATACTTATCTTTTCTAATTACAACATGTGAATTTTGCAAGCTCCATTTACTACCGATCCGCCTTGATCGAACTTTCTTTGACTTCGAAACTCGTTGACGCTGGATCTCCTGCTCCCGAGAAATTTATGTGTACGATTATGAACTTTGATCAAGAAGGTTTTGATCATGTTGAAACACGGACTCAAAGCTTTCGGCTACATCTGAATATCGAAAACCTGAATGCAGATTTTCTCCAGTTAAATCCGTAAGTAACTAAACCAGAATGTCTTCTTTTTAAACCAACGCACACATCAAATTTTGTGCGAATATTCCTTCCTCGCATAATATTATGGTTACAATCAAATCACTTGGAGTAGAAATTACCAAATCTAATCCATTAAAGTGAGGAATTAAAATATCTCGGCCATATCTCATTCGAAAGAATATTTATCACATCAATTACAGTTTTCATAAATCCAATCCAATCTCATAAATATATAATTGATGTATTCTGAATACAAAACCTCAAGGACGAAACTTCATCATCTCGAATTACAACTCCACCTTCCATATATCGCAAACCTTCGTTCTTTAATCTTAAAACATAATAATTTCATAATTGCATAATTTTCACAAATCACCAATTAAATAATTCTTGACTTTACAATTATATATATATAATATATATGCTATAACGACCTAACAAGGTATTATACCGTTGTATTTATAGCTATACACTAATTCAATTTTACTGTTATAACTATATAAATGGTAAAACGGCAGTTTAAAATGAGATAAGGAGAGTAGTTTTATTTGAGATTATTTTTTTAATAATATTTTTTTGTTATTAATATCTTTTCAAATTTCATCCACTCACTCAAAATGTTTAATTCTCAATTTAATTTTCTCTTCATTCGTTCAATCCACGTAAATTCAATTATAAAATTAAAAAGAGTGACATTAAAAACTAAACGACAGTGTTACATACTTTTAGCATGATAAGTAGCCACACAATGTGCTAAAAGGTGCCACTCCAATGAAATTTGTACACACAAAACGTGAATTTTACAGTATAAGTGCAGGACAATTAAGTTGAAGGACATCATTTTAGTGGAAAGTTGAGAAACCCACAAGACCAAGTGTTGTCACTTCATATTCTCTTGTATTTTCTCTTTTTTTTTTAGAAAAATCAATAATAATCCCTTCCTTTGCAACAGTTTGACGCTTCAAATTTTGACAAAACTTTGGCGCAAGAGCAATTACAATGATTTTCTCTATCTTTCAATTGATACAGTTGATACAATATATTTACTCCAATAATTTACTCTATATTTTTATTTAAAAAGAATATTCCTTCATTTTTCTTCATAAAATTATTTTTTAACTTTTTAAATATTTATTATATCATAAACTTATCTCAATTATATCATAGCATACTTTTTAAAATAATTATAAATGTTTATAAAACTGATTTAGACAAACCATATTTTAGAAAAACAAAATTGAGATTATTTTATAATTTATATGCTTCTTATTATTACAACATGATTTTCAAGTATATTTTATATATTAGTGGAAAATTCTTACACTAATTTTATACCTGACTTATTTTTCTCAATACAATTTCACAAATAATAATATCTTTAAATAATTTTATTAAAATAATATTGTTAATGAATTTAGACGTAATTAAATTCGAGTGATAGATCATCGAGTTTGAATATATATTATTTTAAAATCAATTTCTTTTAATAATAAAATGATCAATGCATAAAAAAATTTCTAATAATGAAAAATTAGAATTCATTGAAATCAAATATTTTAGGAAAGAAAGTAAAATATAAAAATATTTAAAAGGAAGGAAATAAAAAGACAAATTCAAAAAACAAATAATCAAAAAACAAAACAAAGGGAAACAAATTGAAAATAAAAATACCTTACTGTTTTGGCTACCGGCGCCATATATAGCAGGTAGTGTTGCGCCAAAAATCAAACGCCATTATTGCGTTGGAGCATTTTTTTTTGGATTTCAGCGCTCAAAACGCAAATATTGCGCAAGAGTTGCTCTAAGAACTAATGAGGAATAAATTCCTTTCGCCGTCCTCCTTCCCCATTCTTCAAAAACCCTACTTATCTGTTTGATGTTCTTTTCCTCATATTCTCTGGAGAGATGGAAAATAATAATTTTCAAGTAATGTGACTTGAGTTTTTATGTTTTCATTGTGCTCGTGATGATCACTCGATTTAGTTGTTTCCATCAATGTTTCGTTCTCTATCTGATTACATGTCGTGTTTTTGTAGTAAGTTTTTCATTTATTTGGATATTGTCATAACTGTGTTTTTAAGGTGTTTATAACTTGGACAACATATATCGTGATTTGGATCAAGTGGTGTTGCTGTTCTTAAAGATCCATGATTGGCGAAGTGGTTCATGTGCGATACGCTCCTCCCTGCCAAGTGATCATGATTTTTGCGGGAAATGAGTTAATATCTTGATATTACAAGTTTTACTGGATCTCCAATCTGTAATAATACAGACGATCGTTGACATGCAAATACCCTTGCAATAGATTAACTATTGTTAGAATTGAGTTGGATGTCATTCTACTTATTGTAATTACTGCTAGGCATTTTTCCACCACCATAAATGATTATTTTTCAAAAAACAAAAGAATCAAATGAGTAGTTGAAATTGAATTGAGAGATGACAGTGAAAGAATCATTCCCATAAGTAAAAGGTTTCAAATTCATGTAAAAAAATTAAATAGAAACTATAATAAATTTATATTAACAATGGAAGTGTGGGTGTGTCTGGTGAAATCATGTGCTTAGAGCATTTTCAATGTTACGGGGTGTTTCATATTTTTAGTTTTCACATGCCGCATTTTGAACAGAACTTCAATGTGATGTAAGCAAATTAAATTGATTGATGTTATTTTTAAAATTTTGATCTCCAGTGCTACTGTTACAATTACAACTTTAGTATGACGTGTCAATACATAAATAGTTAAGACTTTAATGAAAAAGTAGTAAAATGATAAAGTTTGACCAAAATTCAATGAAATGAGATATTAACCGACACACTTTAAATTTCACATAATAGAAGTTCTAATTGAAAAGATCACTTACAATTTCTGGTCATGTAAAAATATGAGAAATTTACCCAAATGGGTTTTGTCTTTCAATCGATTTTCAATTATTTCTTTCGCTTTTTAATCGAGTCTTATGATTATGGGCTTTGTATGTTGCCGTCTCGTCTGCTGAACTCTTTTCCTCTAATGAAGCAGGATGCGTTTTAACCGAGTCTTTTATTTTGGGTGTTGCGTTTTTTCAATTTCAGATAAAGCGGGTTGCGGGAGCAGGGCAATTTCTGGGTGTTGAGTATTTTTTTTCTTCTGATTTCATCCGAAGCAGGGGAAAAATCTGTCGCTCTGTCAAGTCTTTTTGCGAGAAGATTCTGTGTTTAGAAGGGAGAAGAAGATTGGGTGAATAATGAATGATGATTGTCCTATAACATGTTGAAGTATTTCTTAAAAGAAAAAATGTACTCCCTCTCTATCCCTTCTCTATTTGTAACACACTTATTTTATTGATTTTTTTTAAAATGAAACAATTTTTATTTTTGGCAACATTCCTTCAATCTTATCCACTCTTTCTACTTTTTTTTACTTTGACTAGTTCTCCTAACAGGCGACCTGTTCATAAACTCATGGACATGTCACTTATTTTTTTACCTAATAAACTGCATTTGTTAAATTACATACTAAATTTTGAAATTTTGAAAATACTTTTTGATATTATATATTTTTATATTTTCACATTCAAATACATATTATTATTAATTTTAATTTTAAAATACGATATTTAAATGTTATAAAAAAATTATAATATTTAGGTAAAAATCACTGTGGATTGTCTATAAACTTATGAAAATACCGCTTTTCTTGAGACTTTCTCTTTTATTTTATGACATTCAATTTCATCCACTCATTTTCTTTGCCAAAATCTAAGAGTCTAAATTTAGTGTGTCATTTTTAATAAAACGGAGGGAGTATAAATTTGCAGAGAACAAAGAAAAGTGCATATTCGGTTGTTACGGAGGGAGTACCGGTATACTCTATATTCATCAAATGGAATTCTACACTGAAGATTAACCCAGTTTGCCCAATCAACTTCCCACGTCGGTTGTTCCGGTATAAACCAAACAGAGCTTTGTGACGAGATATAACTGCTGGTGAAACATGCCACCACCCTTCACAAAGTGTGCACATTCCCAATTCACGGTGCCATAAAACCTGCTTATTCTTCTGGTTATGTAAGGAGTTGACACTTCTTCTTCACATGCTAACTTCTTAGTTTCAACTTTTAAAATAAACAATTTTACAAACAGATAAAACTATTTGGTTCATAAGTAAAATAAGTAAAACAACTTATAACTTTATGCCAAACATATCATATACATGATTGATTATATTAGATGATGGTTTAACCAAACATTTGAATCGCTCCCTAAATCAAATGTAACCAGCGTATGAATCTCCAAGAAAGAATTTCGATTACGAAATATATCTTTCAAGATAGTTATGGAAATATTATATCAAATAGTACACTGTCAAAGGCTCATTCCACTACTAAAATGGACATATACACAAGTCTTCGAATTGGGGCAACCTAAACCATGGGATTCTTGGAATGGGGCGGTGGGAAGTGAAAGGGGAGGAAATAGCCATACTCCCGTCAACTAATATTGACACTTCAATTTTTTTATAATACTTTTATCTAGAATGGATCAAATTGAATGCAAGATTTTAAAAGTAATATTTGTGATTAAAAATAATTTTAATGTTACTATATTTAAAAGGTGTGAGAATTAATAAAAATATCCATGATAAAAAAAATGTGTCGATATTAGATGAACGAGAGTATTTATTAAGTGAGTGAGATTGTTGCGTGAAAATCGAAGGTGAAGGTCACAATTGTTGAGCTTTTTGTGGGAAGCAAAGAGCGGTCCCTTTGCTTGAATGAAAGGGCAAACGTGAAATGATAACAACATATTTGGCGTATCTTTTTCGATGTTCAACCTAAAAATAATTGACTACACCCCCATGAAAACGAATAAACACACCACATTTTTGCAAGAATTGAAACGTCACTGGGTACTAATTCTCCTTTCATTTCATTGTCCCCCGCCTTTCTATTTTGCCAAAATTATATTACTGCTCCTTCCACTTTTAGTTCATCATATTGCAAGATCATCTTCATGAATAATACTCCTCTGTCTAATTTCAAAATGTAATTTAACTATTAATATAATTAAAATTTTCTTGTTTTGATTCTAAAATTGAATTGATATATAAATATAAATACTATTGTGAGATATAATGTTAGATTCATTATAACATATATTTTTAAAATATTAAATTTTCACAAATTTTAACTATGGTTAGATATTAAAAAACAAACATTTTCTATTCAAAAGATGAAATTTGAAATAGGATGGAGGGATTATCTGATTAAACGAGACAATAGTTAATAAAAGTGTGACAACTGACAAGCATAGAGCATTTTTTGCAACTGCTAGCTTGATGGAGCATATGTGTGCTCGAATGATATTAATTTACAATAGTTTTATAATATTTTGTTAATCTCATTAAGTATGTAATTTTTTTTGTCTAGTTAAAGTATAATAATAATACTTTATTTATTTATTATTACTATTAGATTAATATTAGAGCACATATATGTAATAAGAATTATCTTGGTAAATAAAAATAAAAATATGGAGTCCATAAAACTATAATTGACTATTGGATGAGTTTGTAACTTGTGAAGTCACTAATTCAAAATAGATTACAGGGTAATTTTAAAGTTAACCTGTGAATACATATTTCTAATTTGTGGTATGCATTCATTAATTTGAGATTTATTTTTCTACGTCCACTGTATTTATCGAGTTTGTGACGTGTCCTCCTTTCTTCCACTGAATTGATGATGGGGCGTCGCCGTCTTATATGATTTTGATTAAAGAATAAATGATACTTAATCCTATTATTATTTTAAAACACATAGAATATCTCGTACAAATAAAAGAGTGATATCAATTAAACTATCAAGGAGATATTTTATTATATTTTGTGTATATCTTGTACTCTATATAGAATCATTTTCCATTCATGATTATGTACATGATTCATATATATTGTACACTTGTACCATCAATAATATCAATCATTCCTATTTTACATGGTATCAAAGTTAAAAGTCCTGATAACCAAAATTTTCCGAACCCTAAAATTTTGGCCATATTTTCTTCTTTCTTGTCGCCGCCGCTGCCACACACCGTCGTTTCTGCCATACGTCGCCGCTAAAGCTACTACGTCGTCATCGCCACTGCCTCTAGTTGATGTTAAAGACTTGTGTGCCGATCTTGCTGATCAACTCATTGTCGCCGGCATTGACACTTTGAATCTCAACCTCAGAGTCGTCGTCGTCGTTCCTGATGTCCCTGTCGTCGGACAACCTGTCGTCACCATTTAGGGCCTTCTGGTCAGAGGTCCTCTGCCGATGCTCCAAGCCGCCGAGGTTGTAGCCGCCGATGCCATCGTTTTCTAGGCCGTTGTTCAACCCGATGTCGCCGCTGCCCAGGCACTTGCTAGTTCACCATCGATTCATCTCATGCCCAGTTACTCATCCCTACTATGTGCATCCGT
>JAULKM010000007.1:18199090-18220559 GCA_032355605.1 Rubia tinctorum
CATTCATTCATTAGGATCAAATTCATGGGAATATGCAATGATAATAAATTAATTGATGTACCTTTGGGAGTAGGATCCGCTACACAAAAATCCTGCAGGGGTTGAGAGTCTGATGCAAAACAAAGGTGTGAAAATGCAAGGGCCACGGCACATAAGAGAACCGTAATCACATTGATGGGGGCTGCCATTTTGTTCGTTCGAGAGGGAGATGGAAAGGAAAGATCGAATGTTTTAAGGATGAAATGAAAGGATTATTGGCTTCTGTATATGTAGGCAAATAATTAGGTCAACTATGGTCTTTTCCCAAGGGAAACAATCCGCGTGCATGAACTAGTCCCCCAATCTTGATCAGATAAAATATTTGCATATACAGTACGTGTATGTGATTTAGGCCGGCTCTCTTTTTGGTTTGTGATCTATATATTACCTTCTTTAATTGTTTTCATTTAATTATTACTTTTAATCCAGTTCTTGGATGGCCTGCAGCTTATAAGTACGTACTCAATTATCAGTACATATGACAAAAGGATGCGTCTCTGTACAGTGGCGGACTCGAAATATTTATGAGGAACAAACGTTTTTTAAGTTAGGATTTTCTGCATCACTTTTTATATACTGATGATGCTATGTCACAAATACAAAGAAGCAGATTTATGCCTTTAGGGTTGATAATTTTATCTTTGACTATTCTTCATCTCTTTCGTGTAACTCCTGTGATCCTTCATTTTTATTCATTTTTTACTCTTTTCATTTTATCTAACATTTGAATTACATGATAGACTTATACATTGCATTCAACTATTGACAAAGTATGAAGATATGGAGAAGAGAATCGAGCGTCGGGAAATCCATTGTTCTAGACTAGAAGAACAATGTTGTATGCTGGAGTCCTCGCTCAAAGAACACCATGAGGTAAATACGAGTATCGGTGAGGAGATTTGTAGGGCATTATCTATGAGGTCCAGGGGACCGAATGAGGTGTTATCGGCCCGTTGTTACCGTTTGAAGCAACAAGATAGTTGTTGATTTGCAGCGAAGAATTTTTAAGGTGCAATGGGGAATTTTTTATCCTTACAGGCTATGCATTTGTGTATGTATTCGATCCGTTCTTGTTTCAAACACCCAGTTTCTTGAGTTATCAACGGACACAATTAGCCTACCCAGTCCTTTTCGTTTTGATTATCAAAATAATACGTGTACCTTACACATAGATTTTTGAAGATTAGTTATGAATATGTACGGATTTTGCATGGTAAAAAGAGAAATAAAAGAACGAAACTCGCATTTACAATAAAAAGAGAGGCATGATTGTTTGGTTGACTTGGTCACACCTACATAAATCTTGAAAGTCACTCCATAATGCAATGATGTCTCGGCTTCTTCCAAAAATGCACTCATTTCTGGAAAAAGTGTATGTTGAGTGATGTTGATGTGCCGAGATCCAATCGGACTATACCGGGATAAAAGACGGTGTCCCCTCTCTACTTGTGCTCTGATCGTTCGAGGTTTAGTGTTTTTACCATTCGGTACAATTGTTTTTGTTGGTGTCAGCCAGTTCACCTTCAAATGACCATCCTTCTTTGGATCGACATAAACAAGACGCCGAGGCCAAAGAAGAAAAATTATTGGACCGGACCAATCTTCTTGTAATCTCCTTCATGAATAGGAAAACTTGCATTGTGCACCAACGGTTCTCCATGGATACCCTTGGATTCCATCCCCGATTGGTATGGAGTGATGATATCGGCTACATGTAGTGGTGTAGTATTCTCACCAACCTCGATGTAAAGATCACATAGTTGAGAAGCCAAATCAAAGAATCAACTTTTTGTTACCAACGACCTAAATAGATGTGA
Source organism: Rubia tinctorum (assembly GCA_032355605.1). Classification (NCBI taxonomy): domain Eukaryota; kingdom Viridiplantae; phylum Streptophyta; class Magnoliopsida; order Gentianales; family Rubiaceae; genus Rubia; species Rubia tinctorum. The sequence goes on from JAULKM010000007.1 coordinate 18,200,947, forward strand.
TTTATAAAAAAATTGCCCGTACCTTTTTTTGGGATGGATAGGATTGCCTTGTCGGGAAAATCAACAATTATGGATCTTAGTAGTACTCCATTGTAGTTCACCTCAATCTCACCCGGAGAGTGGTGAGACCCTCTCGATGGTGGCTCCCAATCACTATTTAGATCGTTAGGATTGTCGGGTACAAGAACGGTGTGCTTCACTAACTTTCAAATCAAAATATCTTGATGATGTAAGCGATTTTCCAGCAGAATGGCCTCTTTTCGCAACATTTGGATTCTTGATGGCTTAGCCCTCTCATAAGAACGGACAATTCTGAAAGCCTCTCTATGTGTCATGAATGCACCAACCCCTTTAGCGCGTCCCAAGTGATTGAATTTTTTGGTTACCTCGCACAAGATGTCGTGCTTGCCGGTGGGAATGAATTAACCTTCCATTTGATCTTGTTTTAGTTTATCCTGAGACATTCAAAGATAAAGACCATGAATACCACAACTTGTGGGACAACAAATATCCGATAGCATTTATTACAATAAACAAAGCCATTCCGCAAGTTCAACATCGATGGAAACAACTGATGCAATAGCTTCTTCCTCAGACATTCCCCTAACCATTGCTAGTAGATCATCTTGTTCTAACTGTTCTCTTACCAACTCGAGTGCCACCAATCCATAACATTCACGGCTCTTCCGATGCGGAGTTATGTTCAACTTAGAATTGCATTTTTTTCTCTTCCCTCACACCCTGCGAAAAAAGAGAAAAACCACGTGACACCAACACCACAAAATTTAAATGCAAACAATGTGATTTGTAGTTGATTAACGTTTTTCTCATTCTCTACTACTCTTCTTTTGTGAATCTCCCAACTCTACGATTGAATATGTGTGTAAGTTAGCCACAGACGATGATCTTTCCTATTCGAGAATATGAAATCTCTAGAAAGTGTGTACTTGTGTTCTCGTTAACTTTGGATAACATCTTCATGGCTATCTTTCTTAACTCGTCCATGTCAGGGGCATCGATTTCAAAAGGTCTCTATTTATTGTGACGAAAAAGGAAAAGTTAACAATTATTCATATATACTTAGATGAAAGTAATCAGATTACAACGAACATGCAAACGACAATGATGGGGTACCTTGCATTTCATCTATAGGGTGGCTTTTTATTCCTTTGGCACATCATTCCAATTATCGTAACGGATACCCACCTGAGTACGACTGACTTTTCCAACCCAACTTAACTATCTCCTTCCTAGCCATTCTCCTTTCAAATGTTCTACAGTGCATTTTCACAATTCCCACATCTCTGGACCCTTCTTCCTCGGCATCCTCATAATTCGTTGTTTTGGTATTTCCATCATTGTAAGTTAATACATCATCCCAACCTCTCTTCATTAACATTGGAATACCACACACCCATTCAATTCAACACATGTCAATCTCCATTGTTCTTATTTCCACAAACCCAAGAACAAGTAAAAAAGCAAGATGATATATTCATGAACATAAATATACACACAAAATAATTATTCAGCACAAATGGAGAGTACTAAATTATTGAACATAACTATACACATAAAAAGAATGCAATGATTTACCTTCTCGTCGACAAAGTGTGTGATCTAGAGCCCTAGTAACATAGTTACTATTAAACAATCAAGAACAAAACCTAACTCATGCCCCTTCATAATTCCAAAATTCTCACCCAAGATTGAGAGGTTATTCTAGGGTTTGGGAGGATTTCATAATATTTCTCATTGATTGAGTGAAGAATTTGATAAGAAGATAGGGCTGGGGGTTTGAGTGAGGTTTTTGGAAGAGAAAAAAATGCCCAGACTCGCGGCGGCTGAGCCCAAAGAAAAAGATGGGCTACTAAGTTGGCAAAGTGGTTTCTCTAGTTTGCTCAACTAGGTTATGAGGTGGAGCAGGTTCACTGGCAAAGTGATAAGTCACTACTTGCTATTACATTCTCCTCTTTGAGGATCTAGAGACACTCTCGGGAAGCCTCAAGCTCAATCCTCAAACCATTAGTCTCTTCTTTTGCTTTAGGCCCTAGATCCTCCAGCTCCGACAGCTTTGGACCCAAGGTCATCAAATCATTCACAACCTACACATACGGTAGAACGTTAAACATGTTTCTTCCATACATACACAAAATATAGGCACAACAATAATGATATCACCCACCGTATAAATGTACTTTGTCACGCTTAAATCACTGGGAAAAGAGATAATCATGCTACCACCATCATCTTCGGCCTGACTACGACAGCTGCGACGAGAATATCATCGCTCATTTGATGGCTCAGCCTTCTCGCTCACAACACCCTCAATGGCACAATCATGTTTATGAGACAACGAATATTTACGCCTTTTATTTATATCCTTTTATCCACCTTCAAGATCAGATACTTACTACCCACCATCCGCCACAATGGTATCTTGGGGGATAAGAACATCCAAGATGTCAGTAGATAGAAGGCCAATTGCGATACTGGTAGAAAGATGAAGGCCATTGAAGCCAATGGTAGAAGATCAAAGGAAATGGAAGAAGAAAGAAGGAAAAAATGAGCAAAACTTGAAGAATTTCATAAATGTTCTAAAGGCACGAACTATGTAAATTAGCATAAACCATGCCATAAGAACTAACCAGGAATGAATCCTAAAGAACGGTCCTTACTCGATCAAAAGTGATCAGGTCCTAGTCTCAGAGAATGAACCGTGCAATATTGCACGGTCCTTACACAATCAGAAGTTCAAAACCAAGTCCCAAAGAAAAAATCGTGCATTATCACACGGTCTGTCTCACTCAGAAAGTACAAAATGAAGGCCCAAGGAATGGATCGTGCAAATCTCCACGATCCCTTCCCAAAGTCACTAGCATAGTCCTTGCCAGAAAGTGTAATCTGTGTCGACCATTTGACTAGGGTTTTGACCAACGGATTTTTAGTCCTCTCTCTCCTCGCACTATAAAAAAAGGCCATTTATCCACTAGAAAAGGAGGGAAGCGAATCTGATTTGAAGAGCACCTATTTTTCCTATCTCTCTTCATAGATAACACTTCATTCATACCATTTAATTTATCTAATGCCATGGATTTAATTGAAGTTGCTTAATTTATGATTTGGGAGAATTTGTAAGCATGTATTAACTTTATAATTTGTGAGACTCTAGATTCATATCTATTTTTATGCTATAAATATCATGCTTAAGTTGTTATTACTATCCTTGCTATAATTATGTGATGAATGAGATTAATATGTACACCTATTTTACTTATTTGCATGATTTGGTGCTAGGCTCGGGAATGAACCGGGGAGTATTAAATTTCTATGTCAATTTGGTTGCGAGGTGTAACCATGAGGTCGTTGAAGACACATGTGCCCGGGATTAGATTATAGGCATTCTCATGTTCAGATATTTTGCTGACAATAAGAGGGGTCATTCGACAGTTGGGTCGAGTGATGTTACTGACGCGATTGGGGTCATAGGATAATGCTAGAAGGTCATATACCGAGTTTATAGAGAATAGGGGGAATACCCCAAGAGTTATCATGAGGCACCAATGACCTAAGTGGTACAAGACTGGTTTAGGATCAGTATTCATGATGTTGGTCCCGATGATCCATGCTACTCTCAATTTTAATTTACAACGTGTGTTCATGGGTTTATTAACCCTGAGAGTGATGGCTACAGGTGGCAGTGAAAGTGAACCCCAAGCTATATATAGAGGAGGTGAGATTTAGAGGAGAGGGCAGAATCGACATAGTGTGACAGACCAGAAGAGCTCCCCATGAATCACGTTTGTGCATCGTTTGATATAAAATTAAATACAATTATATGTCTTGCATATGAATAGGAGTCTAGGTTCAAATATCATAGTTAATCATGTGATGAAAATTCCCCCAAAGCTCATTATACAATCTTTATCTCGTTATCGTAGTTTATGTTCTTAGTTCTCTAATTAATCTTTTGCAAACAAAAAACCCCTCCACTTTTTCTATTCCTGACACACATTCTAGGTGACAACCTTGTGTGAACTTTGTGAAATTATCCTTTAAACCCCTAAGTCGTTCTGGATGACACACTAGCTTACCACTATCGACTTTCTAGTAGTTAGAAGTGAGTAAGGGAGAAACTTACAAATCTTATCTTAGATTTAATTTCTCAAGTATTTAACGATGCTTATGGGCTCATCAACCATCCCATGAATGTTCAAAATTTTGAACATATAAACAGGTACAGGTAGGAACAAGCCTTATTTCAGGTGTTTTTCGTTAATTGATATAAACCCATCAGGTGTACAAAAAATATTCTCCCTGAGCTTAAAAATCCTAACTGCGAATTGATTCAAAAGTGGGTACACAAGTTTCAGTCTATCAATTTGACTGAGATTAAACAGTATAGAACTATGACTCTCATACCAATCTTTGGTTAACCGACCATCTACCCACAGCCATCGGACTCAGGAGAACTACACTCCCTATTATGAAATTCATCTCCAACAGGAAGACAAACATACCCGATAATAGTTTCTGTAACCGCTCTATTCTTAGATCCTATATTCTAACTACCACCGGCCCACAGAATATTCATGCTTTGGAAATCTTTCTTATTACCAGTATAAATACAAGTACTCGAAGAAAACACATTGATGATTACATAAGAAAATAAGAATAATACCTACTTAGATTGTGAAAACTGATGACAATTCTGTGACTAAAGGAAAAAGGATTCATCCAAAGTTTTAGAGATTCACTCAAGACCTGAAGCTATACAAAAGGCAAAGAAACTAGAGAATAAACAACATTCAACACCAAAATTTATTTATAAAGAGAGAACCTAAATATCATTTCCCGAGACATTCAATTGATGCAATTGTAAATTAATCAATCCAAATCAAAATAGTACAAGACAGGAGGCATTTCGATGAATGGAAAATTTTCAAAAATGGAGCCCACTATAATGATTATTCTTCTTACGTGGAAACCTCCTCGATAACCTACTCGACTATGAACATGTAAGCCAAATAGTTCAGAGTCACCCCAAAAAACTTAGAATGGAATAAGTTTACCAATAAAGCTCTCGGGAGTTCACACTATATGTCAACCAGGCTTATAACCATTTCAGATCTTCACTTCGCTTTAGAAGCAAGCGATGGTCACAATATTGTCTAATCTCTCGCCTTCAATTTTACCCCTCAAAGCTTCCTAGCTTGGGGGCTTAAGGTGTTTATATATAGCCCAAATATTAAGCCCAGCCCATACAAGGTCTAACTTAGTAAAGTTAGTGAAAAATGAAGCTAGTGAAAAACGAAGTTAGTTAAGTTCTCGTACTGCAAAAATCGAGCGCCAACCGAGAAGGTTGCTCATGTAGTTAACGTTATTCACTCAGATGGACATTTGGCTACTACACGAATGTCATGCAGGTAGCTTCCACTCTAACCACGATCGATAAAACGTGGCCTACGATATACGCGCTGAGAAAAGTTGTATAGCCACTATAAGGGCCACGACTGGCACGTCATGTGCATCAGATAATGCCTTGATAATATAGGTTCAAGAGCTTATAAATAGGTGATGTCTTGAGATACCGAGGTAAGTAACATCTAGTAATAAAAAAGTATATATTTTGGTAACATAAGATACTAAATTAAGCATCAGACCTTTTATCCCGAATCCAATCCAAGATATTTGTTGCAAGAATATAATGTCATTGATTTGCCGCAAGCTAGAACTATCAGCGTAGTTTGGAAGGGACAATCGCATCAGCCCCAGGGAAGAAACTATGATGCTTAAGTTAGTACAACATCTTAGTATATTTTTCTATTCAGTAGCTTTCAGTTACATGATACTTATGTTCTTATCCTTATTTATAGTTTCTTGGAATATGGATCGTATTCTGATTATTGCATTCTGACCAATGAATAGTGTCCTCCTTTTGTGCATGGCACATCCAGGTATGGAGCATCGTGGTCTCTTTGACTAGCAGTGCTTTCTACTTTATTCGTGACACGCTCAATTAGTTGTGTTGTTAACATGTTCATTTCGTTCATGACTTCATCAAGCGAACTTGCTTGATGTGGTTGATGAAGTGACTACTACGTCTTTTCAAACTTGTTGTGATTTGTTGACTAGATCTAGGGGTGGGCAAAAAACCGAAAAACGAATTATCCAAACTCGAATAATCTTAACCGAATTAAATTTACGGTTTTTGGGTATCCGAATTGAATAAACCAAGTTCTAATTATAGTTTTTGGATCAGTTTTGTATATTAAAACTCAAACCGAATACCGAATTGTTATTAATTAAATATATTAAATATATAATAATAATTAAATTTTAAAACAATTAAATTAAATTTATAAATAAATTTAAGTTGGAGGACCAATATTTAATTTAAAAACTTATCCCCAAACTCTAAACCTTAAGTAAGTTTGGGGAAATAGGTAAATAACTCAAGTTATCCTAAGTAAGTTTGTGGAGTGCTTGAAGAAGGTAAATGTCAATTGGAGTGCTTGAGTGCTTGAAGAATGTAAAGGATTTGAAAATGAATATTAAAACGAACTACATTTTTTAATCATAAATGTAATGCTAACCTTTTTTATGGTTGAGTTTGTATTGTATTTGTTGGATTTTTATTTTGAAAACTTGATTTGATGATGAAGAAATTAGATTACATATTTTAATTTAATTTTAAATCAAGTTATACGATTTTAGTTATTATTTTCAAAAAATTACAATCAATTCAGTTTATTCGGGTTCGAATTCGGTTCGGGTTATTCGAATTTTCTGGTCGAATTTGATTTTGGGCATTTTAGGAGCAAAACCGAAACCGAACCGAACAAGGCGAACCAAATAAACCGCAAACCAATTAAACCGAATCAACGCCCACCCCTAACTAGATCGGAACGGACGAGTCATCTATGCCAAAGTTCATGATACGAAAGTTGTTTTCAGAGCCTTACACATTCATTCCAAAAAGTTGTTTTCACCCTTGTATAGTTTTTTTTTAAAAAAAAAAAAGAGGAGAAGTAATGAAATTCCCCTACAAAATTGGGAACAAATAGTCATATGATAGTTTCTGACATTAACTGGGTCTAAAAACAACTTTTTTGAAATGTTAGAATACCAAAAACTTTTATTTTCGTAAGAGTCCGGAACTTTGGAGTATGTGAAGATTCAATAAATAAAAATTAATCTTACAAATTACAATTTAATCCAAGAATTATCACAAATTTCATTCCAAAACCATAAAAAATATCCCAATAAAATCGAATAATATGCATAATATGAAGGAATCTACCCAGATTTTGAGATAAATATATCAAGCATTGCGCTTGTGGGAGATGCATTAAGTATGATCAAAATGGTATCCGGTGATACTGAATGTGCATTGGTGGGTGAACATGTCGTTCCTTGGATATCATCTGTTATTGTAAGTCAAAAAAATACATTGCAATGTCCTTATTGGGTTTCTCGAGGACAGATCATACCCACCCATTCTCTATCATTTTTTTTGCAAAATTTGATCTTTTAAACACCATTATATGGGATTTTCTCCTTGATTTTTTTTCTTTGTCAAACGATAGTGAACGTTTTCCATTATTTGAAATGAATTTATTTTGTTTCTAAATTAAAAAAACACCATGAGGTAATTTATGAGGCCATTAGGCAAATTGATTCAATGGTGAATTTTAAGTTTATTTTGTCAAGAGAAAAGTGTGTTTTTAACTCTATGTTTTGAACGAAAGTGCATAAATAATCTTGTAAAATCTGAAAGTGCAAAAATAACCCTGGACTTCGTTGACCAAAATGTCAACAGCCAAATTGCACGAAAATAGTTGAAAAGACCATAATACCCCCGATTTTAAAAAATTATAAAATAAACAAATATCTAAAAATGGAAATAGTACTAGTGACGATGGGGTGTTTTTAAAGGGAATTTGAGTGGACGGCAACGGAGGCGAGGGATTTGAGCGAGCAGCGACAGTAGTAGCAGCGGCAGAGCGAATTAAGGGGACGGAGGGGACAGAGGCGAGGAATTTTGAGTGCATGACGATAGTAGTAGCGACGGAGCGGTGGTGGGTGGGGGTTGGGCTAGGGCTAGGGGTGGGCATTGGTTTGGTTTAATCAGTTTTCGATTTCTTCGGTTCGTGTTATTCAGTTTTTCCCCTAAAAAGCCCAAAACCAAAATCGATCTGAATAAACCAAATAACCTGAATTATCCGAACCGAATTTACAATTCAGTTTCGATTTGAAATCAAATTCAATCCGAATAAACCGAATTGATTATAATTTTTTAAAATAATTACTAAAATTGTATAAATTAATTTAAAATTAAATTAAAATATGTAATCAAATTTATACATCATCAAAACTAAGTTTTCAAAACATAAATCCAACAAGTACAATACAAATTCAACCATTAAAATTTTAGAATTACATTTAGGATTATTGAAAAATAGTTTGTTTTAATATTCATGTTCAAATCTTTCACATTCTTCAACCTTTCAAACACTCCACTGTCACATTCACCTTCAAACTCTCCAAAAATTTATTTAGGATAACCTGTGTTATTGTCCTCCAACATAAATTTATTTATAAATTTAATTTTGTTGTTTTAACATTTAATTATTATGTATATTTGATTTATTTAATTAATTACAATTTGGTATTCAATTCGAGTTTCGATTTGAGTTTTAATATCCAAAACCGATCCAAAAACCATATTCAGAATTCGGTTTATTCAATTTGGATATTCGAAAAACATATATTAAATTTCGTTCGGGTTATTTGAATTTGGATAATTCGAATTTGGATAATTCAATTTTCGAGTTTTTTGCCCACCCCCAGGTTAAGCGACTAGGGGTGAGCGGGGGGGGCGAGGTGGTGGCTAGGGCTGAGAATGGGGACAGGTGGTGGCGGAGGGGGAGGGGGAGAGATAGTGGCAAGGGTTTCTATGCTGGAGAGAGGTGGTGGCTGGGGAGAGGTGGTGGCTAGGTTTTCTGGGCACCGGGGCTAAGTTCCAGGCGGCAGAGGTAGTGGTGGTGGGAGTAGGAGGTGGCGGATCACCTTCAAGTGGTGGACTGAGGTCCGGTGATGGAGCGGTGGAGGTTGGGCGACGGAGCGGTTGAGGTCCAGCGGCGGAACGACGGAGGTCATGTGGTGGAGCAGCGGAGAAGTGACAGAGGTGTGTTTGAAGTGTAATGGTAAAATGGTTTATAAATTTTCAGTTTTAAATTAAAGGATATTTATGTCTTTTTATGTTTGATAAATGACTGATTTTTTGAGTCAACATCGGAATTGAGTAAAATGGGTATAATTGCACAATTTTATAAAAAAAACATAGGATTAATTTTGCACTTTCAGATTTACAGGGTTATATCTGCACTTTTTCAATTTAAAATGATTATTTTTACACTTTTCCTTTGGTCAATTGACTCAAGTTTGTGGAATTATTTTTCAAAGATATATTTATGTAATTGCTTCCCCGTTGTGTCATGTCACGCGGGGTGAAAATACAAGGCAAGTAATAGAATATTAGACAAATTAGAATCAAGTTAACAAAGGAATAGCTTTTCTAATTGGTTTTGTATATATCTTTTTTCATATCTGATTCTGCCTTGTATACCCTTTGTATTTCGTATATATATGAATACACACAACCACAATTATTTATGGGTTTTAAATTCTATCATGGTATCAGACAGGTTTCACTAAATATTCTTCCTAGTTGATTCCAATTTTTCCGAATTCTCTTCCTGCAATTTCCGATCGAACGGCCGCCACCCACCCGTTGTTGCACTGCCGTCCGATCGCCTCTTTGTTGGATTCGGCTGATCGGAGCTCACCGCCGCCGCACGCTCCCTCGTGCGCTTCCGCCGTCGCTGTTGTCACCGGATTCACGTGCTAGTCGTGACCTTCACGCGCCGACGACTTGATTCCCGCATCGCACTCGCTGCTCAGTCCCTGCACAAGAGTTAAATCAATCGTCCACTGTCATTCACAAGCTTGCTGTGTGTTTAGTGCGATTTGATTATTCAATTATGCTCGGATCTCTTTCCCGATGCCAACTATTACTCTTCCTGCGCTGATCAACTGCATCACCATCAAGTTTGATGGTTCCAACTACTCTCACTGGCGTACTTAGGTTTCGTCGATTTTATGAACTGTCAAATTAATTGGCTATGTTGATGGTTCGGTTCAGTGATAGTTGTTCCTGCAAGCTCGTCCTCCACGGAATCCAATTCCAAGACTTCTGAGGATGTCGATGCTCGTGAGATTTGGATTCAGGCAAATCAGCTTATTCAGGCTGCCCTTTTTTCATCCCTGACTCCGTCTGCAATGTCGGCAGTTGACGGTATGGTCACTGCTGCTCAGGTATGAGATGCTTTAGCCACTAAATATCAGATGAATTTTCGTGCTCGACGTCTCTTTCTTGTTGATCGTTTATATGGTGTTCGTCAAGAAGATCAAACTTTTCAGGAATATTATTCTCGTTTTAAAGATATTCTTGATGAATTGCGTTCTTGGTCATTCTCTCAATGATGAGGATGTTGCTGTTATTTTTTTGTTGTGGCTTAAATGATAAGCTTTCCGAATTTTCTTCTGCTCATATGGTGAAAGACCATTTACCTCCTTTGTACACCATTGTGATTGATGCTGAGGCATTCGAATTTTCTCTTAAAACTTGCTCTTCTGGACCTAGACTGGCACACTCTGCTTTTGCTGCTTCCCAACAGGGATCCGGACAGGTTAACCATGGCAAGGGAGGCCACGGTTTTTGGCGAGGGAGGGGCGACCGAGGCCGTGGTCGTGGTCGTGGCCGTGGCCAGTCACCGGCCGGCGGTGGACCGCCTCCTCAGTTCGGGCGTCCGACTTTTATGTGTCAATGGTGTCATCGCCTCGGTCATCTTGCTGAATTTTGCTACAAGCTATCTCATGTTGCTCGCGATGAAGTTGCAAACACTGCGGACACAGCTCAGCCACATTATCAGCAGTTAAATGCCACTCCTGATTGGTACATGGATTCTGGTGCTATTCTTAGCCAAAAGAGGGTTAGCAATTCTGCAATTGCATAAACTATGCCCTATTTTCTTGCAGTGGCCACAATACACAGGCAAATTCTCATACTATATAGCATATTTGTCACTTTCCATAAATGAACCTAACCTTATACATTGTGGCAGTTGGCTTTGCAAATCAACTTGAACATATAGTTTCATTGCGGATGGTCTGGTCAATCGCTCCGTAGCCAGATCCATTTTGATATAGACTCCAATCTGATTGCCAATAGCTTCTATGGATGGAATGTTATAGTAGTAGAGTGGGACGTTGTGTAGGGTGATCCAGACCAGAACGATTGCAGATTCCAAGTGGGGCTTAAAATCGGGGGTCCACTTTAGCACCTGCATCAAGGAACCATTGAATGACCAAATCCCCTTAATCCAGCATCGTTGATAATCCTCGTTCTTTTGGAATTGTATAAGAATGTTTTCATGATCAATTGCCCCAATTTGGTAGTTGCCGGAGAATCCGATCGTCTTGAAATCGACTTCAATCTTTTCCATCGTCGGCCGGCCTTTAGGGAAGTTTCCGATGAGGGCATTCGAGTAATGATTTGCGAGAACGTGAATTTGATCAGGCGAATACAAGACTGAGATTTCCCATTTGTATTGAGTCGTCGGAGTAAGGTTCAGAATTGAAGGAAGACTATTGGCGATTGGGGGAGATTTAGATTGAAGGGCTTGGGAGAAATATTTGGGCGTTGGCGCCTCCATAGCGGCGGAGGAGGTGGGGGGTTCTATCAGTGGCAGCGTATTGGGGGTGGCTCAGGCGGGAGATGGTCGGAGAAGATGAGTTCCAGGTATCCGTTGACAGTTAGCCATTTTTTTGAGAGCGTTTCAGAAAGAGAGAGAAGTTGAGAGCGTGTAATTGTTAATTTCCAAATACAATGAAACGAAAGGAACACTCCATGCCTTAGTTTTTTTAAAATGTTATGTACAAGTAACCAATTTACATCTAAACATCATACTCTCGGAGTCTAAACAAGGAGGCACCATTATTAAATCTTTTGAACCTCGGTGAAGATTGAAATTCCATCTATTTGAATAGTGGATTAAACTATGAGACACCATCATTAAATCCATTTAATCTCAATGGAGGATGAAACTCTATCAATTTGAATAATTAGAAATGTTCTTGATCTTGAGAGCACCACCAACTAATCGTTGCTGCCGAAATCAGAACCAGCACGTACGATCTCACATTCATCGACCACCTGCAGGTTGAGAAACAACAACGGAGATCACCAACACAGTGGGTGATCCCCATCAAGAACTTATTCTAATATTCACAATTCTTTGCAAATGTATGTTTTGAACCTGAACCTCTCTATTATAAAAGTGTGAATTACCAATAAACAAAACCCGATTAAACTCCATGCCTTTGCTTAATATTGAAGAAAAATTTGTTAAAATGGAAAAGTATCGTTTAAACAAAGACAATCCAAAACAACAATGATGTAAGTTACAAGAAAAATGGGAGTTTATTTTTTATGGTATATTTTAATTATCACAAAATTTTAATATATAAATAAGAGTCTATCTCTTGAAAGACGATCTTTTCATAAGTTATAGAAAGACTAACGTCTAAACTAAAAATTAGAATAAATTAAGATAAAATTTATGGGTTGTATTAACCGGGTCATAAACTTCTAACTACTACATGTTGCATGATAAAATTTTAATATTGCAACTAAAACCTTTTACGTTTCTATAATTCTAATTTAACATTGTCTTTCCATATGCAAAAAGGTACTAAATTGTTGAAACCAAGCACGTGATGCTTGTTTCAAACCATAAATGGCCTTGCGCAAACAGGAAACAAAATCAGGACACATAAGATCTTTGTAACCAGCAGACTGCTCCATGTACACCGGGGAATCAAGAACACCATTTAAAAAAGCATTCTTCACATCAAGCTGTCGTAAAAGCCAATTTCGAGTGACAGCAATAGACAAAATAGCATGGACAGTTGATGCTTTCCCAACCGGACTGAATGTATGATCATAGTCAAAACCAGGTAACTGAGAAAAGTCTTGAGCAACTAACCTTGCTTTGTGATCTGTGAACCATCAGATTTGTACTTTAAACGATACACTCATTTAGAACCAACAACATTTACACGAGGAGGTCGAGGAACCAGCTCCCATGTTTGTTGAGCGCGTAAAGCAACTATCTCTGAATCCATAGCGGCAACCCATTCAGGATCCTTGACTGCAGAACGATGACTGCGGGGTTCAGTCTTTGCAAATAAAGAACTCAGTAAACTAGAAATATCATAATCAGAAAATCCTTGTACCGTAAAGACCCTGTGCAAGAATGTGTCAATTTTTTTATGAAATTTAAATTTTATAGAAATTTATATAAATTTTGGAGTAATAAATCAAAAAAATAAAAATACTCCATTAGTTAAATAAATTATAAAAAAAATCTCATATAACGGTTAGTTGGTCTAAACAAAACTTTGTGTTATTATTAAAGTTATTATAATAACACAAAGTCCTGTTTTAAATAGTCTAATTGTTAGACGTTGTTATTTTATAATTAATATATCTAACGGATTAATTTGATGCATGTTTTAATTTGATGCATGTTTTACTCATAGGACTAAGGTTTTTAATTATTGGTCTAATTTTTAAACGGTTCAATATAAGACATTTTCACAATATAAATTTAATGAATATTTCTCTACTACAAATTAGAGCTACCGTAACACTTTTTTGCAGCATTTTAGAAAAAAGTTACAATACCGTATAAAGTGTTACATACACTTTGAAAAGTGTTACTTAAATCTTAAACATTTTCCGTTAGATCTAATGCAACATCACACAATGTTATTATAATTGTTTATACATTGGATGCATTTTTAAAGTTTTTCAAAGTTATAAGAAACTTGTTATAATGAAAACAAACAAACATCAAATTGTCTCATTAGTTTTGTTAATTATAAAATGATCTCTTTTAACAGTTAGTCAGTGTAAAACAAGAATTTGTGTTCTTCTTATGTATATCTTTACTTTTTATTATTATAGACATATCCGTGATAATGTATATTTTAAAATATTAATTATTAGAGAAGGTATCATGATGGACCACTAACAGTTAGACAACCATAAAAAGTCTTATTTAAAAACAAATTGAGGATGAATTATAATTATTTATATGTTGAGATTAATTTTAAAAGATTTAAATAACTGTAAAATAAAAGTAAATATCAGGTCATCCTATTGATCACATTAAATATAAAATAACTCCATGTAAATGTATGATTTAAAGTGAAGTTTATTTTTAAATGAATTTTATACTCCTTCCATTCAATTTATTATGACATACGTTTTAATCAATTTTTTCAAGGTATGTTTGACCATCAATAACTTTTGGTACGTAAACTAATGTCATGTACAATTTTGATATTTGGAAGTTCATGTTACAAAAAAATCAATAATATACCTCACATAATACTACTTATATAGTACATAAAATTTATGGTAAAACGTGGGTTGGAAAAGTTGACTGGAGGGAGTATGAGAATAGTTCAAAACGCAAAAAGCATAGATTTTACATTTAAACTGATGACGCAGCGTTTACTTACTTGTCTGCTTATGAGGCCTTTGATATGTCCAATTCCTAAACGAACATATGCCACATGAATAATACTATATTCTTCTCTTTTCAAAAGAAATAAATACTCCATCTGTCCCATGTCAAACTGCAAATTTATTATTTATTATTATTCTTTATTAAATTGTAATTTAATATTTGAGTAAATATATAAATAATAATAATATTGTATGTGATATTTTTGAACTCATCATAACAAGTAATTTCTCAAAAGTAACTTTTTGTTTGCCGTTATCATACGTGGTTGAACATATTAACGGTTAAACAAGTTACTTGATGAGCGTAAAAAAGATTATGTGCAATTTGAACTGGAACGAAGGGAGTACTCTATTCCTTCAGTTTCTATCTATTTGTCACCGTATATTTAGACGTTTGAATTTTTTATGAATAAAATAAATGAATGAAATTAAAGTTAGAAAGAAAAAGTATAATAAATGAATAAAATTAAATGAATATTTCAAAAAAAAGCGCATCAGTTAAAAAATCAGAAAAAATGTGTCAAATAAAATAAAATAAATGGAGTATATGATTTTTCCTAGAGTATGCCTCTTAAAAAAAGATATTTTCATAAATTACGGAAAGATCAAAGTTTAAAATGCAAATTAGAAGAAATGAAGATAAAAAAAATTGAGTTGCATTAATCGGTTCATACATTTATAACTACTGCATGCTACATAGTGAATTTTAATATCATAACTAAATCGTTTACTTTTTTATTATTCTAATTAAGTCTCATGTAAAAAATGGACTTTCCCAATGCTTTATTTTTTCCTAATGGCTTTTGTCACACCATTTACTATACCCACTTAGGCACTCACAATAGTATGTGTGATTATTCGACGTAAAATAAATAATATGCACACCGGAATGTGACTTTTCTCTCCCTTTCCACAGGAAAAAATAAAATAAAAGGGGACAAAGTGAAGAGAAAAAAACAGTACTTTTACCGGGGCCTCAAATCTTAAGTCTTTAAAATGAATATTTTAGTAGAATAAAAAAAACAATGAAAAAGGATATGAGAGAGAGAGAAAAAAAGAAGAAGGAACCAATAACATGACAAGTCATAATCACGCCTTTATACCAATTCCAGAAGGAAGGAATAAGAAAGAAAGGGAGTCACTGCTACGTTTGCTTTTCGTATTGCGGCCATAAGTTTATGTGTTTTATTTTTACAAATTGAAATACGTGAAAAAAATTGAACGAAAAGAGTAAAGAGTTTATGAGTGATTGAGAATGATACACTTTTTTTTATATAAGAAAATGTGATAATTAAAAAAATACAAAAATAGTAAGTGTGTCAAACATAATAAACAAAGGGAGTATTTGTTTTTAAAAAAATACTTCTGTAAATATTTATTTTTTAAAATAAAAGTGAGACGAGCCTCCAAATATAGCTTACACCAATATGGTGTATAGGGATAGGAAATCCATAATATTACGACTCCAAGGGAAAGGGGGATTTGAACCCTAATTTTCACTTTCTTTACCGAATCATGCGATCAACACCGATCAAGGTCATCCAATGTTAAAATAACCTAAAAGTTCTAAAATTTAATATCAAAATTTTGAAAAAAAATGACCGCCCCTTCTCTTCTTAGTTTATTCGTCGGAGTACTTATCGATAGTCATTTACAGATAATTGAACTCATATTATCCATCAATTTTTAAAAAAAAAACTGGAAAGAGATAGCTGAGCAAATCATGGCATATTATATAAAATATGCAAAGGAGAAGATGAGCAGGCTCATATTCGACTGGCCAAACGCATAAAATACATTATCTATGAGTCATATGAATCTTCGCTCCCGTCATCTTCTTTTGAGCACTCCACGTCATCGCTGCACTGTCAGCGGTTGTCTCTAGAAGAGTTGGCTGGTAGGATTATCTTTCGAGTTCAAGGAATCGATGGTAAACTTGATCTGATTTGTTCATCGCAAGAACTTTCTAGATCAAAGGATTTATAGCTTCATCTCACGCATGAGAAGCGAGTAAAAAATGTTGTCTCCACAGCGATGTGGTGGTTGAAATCAATGGGTACAAATTTTAGATAACATTGATAAATGGTGGTTCTGATGCGGGGAGAGAATATGAGGAAAACGAAGACTCTGGGTGATGGTGTGTAATTTTGTTCATGTGGTGTTTGTTAGCAAGCAGCTTGAAATATTTGGTGGAGAACACAATGGGAAAGGAATCGACGGTGGTAGAGAGAGACAACGGAGCCCCTGGGAAGGGTGTGGTGGGAGCTCTATATGCAAAATGGGAGTGTATGCGGTGACATATACGGGTTGGAGATAGTGACTAATGTTGCACTCCCTCTATCTCAAAGGATTATGCAGAAAGAGAAAGTGGGTGTATTAATTTTCAAACATGTGAAAAGACTAAAATGCCCCCGCCTTCAACCTCTATTTTCTTCCTCCAGATCTCCACCTCCTGCTTCCTGCCGCCACATCGCCTCCCGTATCTCCATCCCCTACCTCCACCTACGTCTCCCCACCTCTCGCTCCCGCTCTCGCCTCTTCGCCTCTTCACCTCTTCACCTCCTGCCTCTGCCTCTCCACCTCCTCGACTAGGGTTCTGCCTCCGCCTTTCGTGAATGGGGTTCCGCCTCCGCCTCTCCTCGACTAGGGTTCCACTTCTCCCTCAGCGGTGGGAATGACGACATGCTCAGCGACGAAGGCTGGGGATTTGAGGATTAGTGATTTGGGGTGAAGAAGAAGGCTGGGGTAATGAAGGTCGGGGGAGAAGCGTGAAAATAGATGGATAATAAGGATGGCACAAAGATAGATGGAGAAGAAGGGTGGCAGAAAGCAAAAAAGAAGAATGGCGAAGAGAATAAGAAACATAGGCGGCGTGGAAAGGTGGAGAAGAAAATGTTGCTAGAAGAAGAAAAAGGGTTTGGGTGGGAGAAGGGTGTGGTGGGTGGGGGTAAATATGACTGTTAATATGTTAATTTTTTCTTTAAACGGAAAGTGTGCAGAGTTACCGGGACAACCCAAAAAGGAAAGTGTGCAGAATCGGCTGGGACGGAGGAAGTAGCGACAACTGGTGATGGGTGAAATCAATGAGTGAGACAATGTAGAAATTATTGGTGATGGTGGTGCAACTTGGGTGCTACCGAGTTGGGTTGTGTTGGTGGGAAGAGGTGGGCGGCGCGGTGTCGTGAAATGATTTGGGCAAAAAAAGAAAGAATTGAAGTTATAAACGTTTATGTCGTTGAAAGACTTACACTAGCCCTTTCAGAAAACGTTTACGCTGGTTCAGCCTTAGAAAATTATGAGGTCTTATTTTCCATCATAATTTTTTTATAGCCAAACTACCAGAAGTGAGTATGTCACTTACACTGACTCTCTAGCCAAAATTTTCAAATCAACGTTGGTCAAAAGCTAGAAGGATTTAGTTGTTCAAATCAATGAAGTTCAAGAGTTATAAGAGTACTATCAAAAAACTCGGGGATAATATAAAAACATAAACAGGGATCGAAATCACCAGTGTGTTTAATCATATTTAGAGTGAATTGCAATATACGTATCTATCTTATTGAAAAGTTGAGTATCTATTTAATTTTTAACCTAAAATAAATATCCATCTTATTATAAAGAGTAAAATGCTTAGATGACCCCCAATTATTTGGAAAGTGCAAATATAGCTCTCGATTTTTCAAAAGTGTTTATATCCCATGTCTGATTTTCAAAAGTGCAGATATACCCATGACCGGCCAAAACATGTAAACTTGTACCTGAGTATCTGCATTTTTCCTCCTATTTTAACTTGGGTACAATTGCTCGCTTAGATGACTTTGACTACAATTGTACTTTCAAAAAACTCGGGGTTATATTGCATATAACAAAGAACTGAGAATCATATAATCACATCATTCTATAATAAATGAACGTTTAACGTACTCCTGTCAACTCACAACATTAGCATCTAAGACCATGTAAAATGGTAAGCCCGCTCCGAACCCGCTCTTCCGGTTTCAATTCATTAAATATTCAATTTCTCTCTTCCACCTCAGCAATTGAGCCCACAACTAAATCACTTCATTTTTTATCCACAATGGTTGAGACCACTTTGAGCCCACTCCATGAACCCCACTTGATTCTCTTTATCCTACTCATTATTTTACCTTTAATATTTAATTTAAATAAATTTACCTAACAAAATAAATTAAAATGTGAAATTTAATAACACACCTATAATTTTTGAATTGGATTTATTTTTTCAAATTTAATTTTCATAATTAATTTCAATTTTTAAAATTTATTTTATGGACCATAATTAAAAATAACCGTATATATATTTTTAAATAATGTAATTTTGATTTTAAAAAAGAACCAAAATTTAATTTCAATTTAATTTTTAAAAAAATCATATTTTTAAAGATATTTTACAAAAAAATCAAATTTTAAACATTCCATAAATTAATTATTAAATTTTTTATTTTTTATTAAAAATTAATTGGGACACGTGACACCAAATGATTGGGTCACGTGTCCCAATCAGGACAAAAAAAAGTCCAGTGGGTTGCTGCCATGTGGTAGCCCACACCAAAAGAAACTGCCTGCGCCAGCAGCATCTGGTGCCTGCCATTTTGTCAGATCAAAAGCGGGTTATATTGTTTAAACCGGACTGGCAGGCTGAATCAATGCAGCCCGCTCTGAGCCCCTACTGTGAAAATTTTCGGTCTGGGTTCAAGCTTAATTATTAGTTAAGTTCGCTTTGATCCCTCCATTGCACATGCTCTAACAAATGACTTCAAAATTTGTAATCTCGTCCTTATGTTTTTTGTACTTTTACTTCTTAGTAGTTAAGATTTTGGCAAAATCTTGGGAAAGACGGTCTTTCCATAGGTTTATGAAAAGACGGAGTTTAATTATAATAATAAAAGGTAAAAGGTCTTTGTTGCAATATTAAAGTTTTATTATGCAA
>JAULKM010000007.1:18236662-18247804 GCA_032355605.1 Rubia tinctorum
TCTCTTTGTATGTTGATGATATGATTATCACTGGTGATGATTGTGATGGAATTGAGTCGTTGAAGTGTGATTTGGCTAATTGTTTTGCTATGAAAGACTTGGGTTTACTTCGTTATTTTTTGGGTATTGAAGTGGCCTCTTCTTCAAAGGGGTATCTTTTATCTCAGTCAAAGTATATAGCAGACCTCTTTGAGCGAGCAAGTCTTACAGATAATAAGACGGTTAACACTCCTCTTGAAACCAGTGCTCGCTATTCTCCATCAGATGGATCTCCTCTATCAGATCCCACATTATACCGTACTGTGGTAGGCAGTTTGGGTTATCTCACAGTTACTCGTCCAGATATTGCGCATACTGTCCATGTGGTCAGTCAGTTTGTCATTGCTCCTACTTCAGTTCATTGGGCAGTTGCTCTTCGCATTCTCAGATATATTTCAGGCACTCAGTTTTGTAATCTTCAATTTCCTTCATCATCATCGTTGGAGTTGCGTGCATATTCTGATGCTGATTGGGCCGGTGATCCCGAAGATCGCAAGTCCACCACTGGATTTTGTATCTTTCTTGGCGACTCACTCAATTCTTGGAAGAATAAGAAACATGATGTCATTTTCGCTCCTCTACAAAAGATGGGTATCGTGCCATGACCTCTTCCATTGTAATTTTGGTACTATCTCCCTGCCGTTTGTTCCATCTTCTCTCTAGATTACTGATTTGTTTACGAAGGGTCACCCCACTGCGGGGTTCCGTTTCTTATTGGGCAAACTCTCAATGCTTATTGTTGCATCATCATGAGTTTGAGGGGGGATATTAACATATAATTGTATAAGGGTAGTTTAGTTTTTTTCATTGTATTATGTTTTATCCTTTATGTAGCTTTATTCTCTTCATTGTGACCTAACATTTCATTATTCAAGACAAGTCTCATTCCTAAAATCCCTAATCTCCCACTTCAATTATTAAAATAATCGACTGGAGAAGAACGTATTGAAGAATATAAATTCTGATGCTATATTACAAAGGCATTTTTAAAAAATGGTTGGATTTACTGTAAATTGTCGTGGTCATAATTAATTAGCTAAAAACAACACTCATTCTTCATAAGGAATGTCATCACATAGAAAAATATACACGTTCCCAAAAATAGGCCATTTTATGTTCATCCAATTCACCCCTAATATTTCTTTAAAAATAAATAAACTCACCCCCTATTTGATTAAGGAAATCGAAAGTTTTTTAATAACTAAAGAACTTAGAAAAGGAGCATTCCGAGACCGACATGGTGTAGCCGTTTAAAATAGAAAAGGCGATTCGTTTTGCTAAATTCCGCTCTATATTGTATTACTCTCTATAATTTAATTATTTATTTAGTTAAACATTTTTAATTTAATTATTTATTTAGTTAAACATTATTTATTTATTTTATTTATTTAGTTAAACATTTTTTTTATTTATTTAGTTAAACATTTTTAATTTTAATTATTTATTTAGTTAAACAGTTTTAATTTTATCCAAAATTAAATGAGTGCATAAATATAAATTAATATTATTGAGTGATGTCTTATTAAATTCTTTATAATATATTTTTTCATAAATTTTAATTATCCTTAATAAAGGAGATTAAGGATATTTTTTTAAGGCAAAGTCTTGGAAAATACCGTCTTTCCATAGGCATGTGGAAAGACGGAGTTGAATTGAAATTATAGTAAGTTGTGACCAAATTATAGCCACAAATTTAAGCACAAATAAGTAAATAGTCAAAATATAAACTTATAGTTGGGACAAATGAAAAATGCAAAGTAGAAACATTTGGTGGAACAGAAGGAGTAATAGTGAAAAATATAGTATGTTGGTACTCTAACATCCAATAAAACAGATAAATAAATCTGAAAAATAAATTTAATCTTTACTTTTTTTTATACTCCCTCCGTTCCAGAGAAAATGACACACTTTTCAGTCAACTTTCTCAGACCATGTTTAACCATAAATTTCAATTAGTAACAAGATTCTAATATTATCACGTGACATATTGTTAGACTCCTATGTCGACGTAGTTTCATAATATCAAATTTTAATGTACCATTAATATCCGTAATTAAAGTTATTGATGGTCAAACATGGTTTGAGAAAGTTGACCAAAAAGTGTGTCATTTTCTCTGTGACGGAGGGAGTATGATTTAGTTATTGATAACCTATCAAATGATGGGTTTCGCAACGTTGGCAGGATATTATAGGTGGAGTTTCCAGCACCCTCACTCCTATCTCCTCTTCTAAGATTTGAAATGATGGTGGGATAGTATCACCAGTCATATAGGAGTCCCCAAGCGGGAGGTAATAACCCTTTGTTAATTAGATATAATTTGCCAAAAAATACTAAAATATTCCTATAAATAACACTTGGACGCAACTTAGCTAATTTAGCGAACAAATTTAACAAAATGGGGTCGATTTTCCTCACTAATTAGTTTGATGGTTGAGAATGATTAAGAAAATATTTTGTGGCAAAAGTGAACTATGGAATTAGTTCTGTGACCACAATCTATAAAGTTAAGAAAAAAATTAAACAATTTTACCTCCGACTTTATTAAGCATATGGCACGGGAAAGGACGCATATGGCACGGGTGTAAAATTAAATCTACTAGTAATAAAAATAAAATCAGTCACATACTCCCTCCGTTCCGTTATTATTTACCTATTTACTTTTTCACGATTTTCAATGATCATGTTTGACCGTAATATCTCTAGGTACATATAATAATCCCGCATAAAAATTTGATATTTAGAAAATACTAGTAGATGTTAAGATGAATCTAACAATATCTCACATGATATTTTTATTATATGCATCTTAATTTATATTTAGGGTCAAAGTTTACGAAATTTAACTTTTAAAAAGCAAATATGTCAATAATCATGGGACAGAGGGAGTAGTAACATAACTAAAGGTTACTGGGTTAGGGATTAAAATGTACTCACTATGTCCCATCTAGATTTGCACTGTAATCATTATCACTCTATTTAAGAAACATGTTTGACCGTTAAAATGTTTACCTACGTATAATAATAATAGCAAATAAAAGGTTGATATTTAGAAACAACTTGTTACGGTAAATTGAACAATATCTTGTACGATAATACTATTGTTCATAAATCTATTGAAATATGATATCAAAATTTGACAGAGAATAATATTAAAAAAACAGAAGTGTAAATAGGGATGAGAGGGAGAGTAATTTTTTTAGAAGTTTTTTGTTTTATCAGTAGAAATGTCCCAAAATACCGGAGGAAGGTGCAATAACTAAACCAATAGGTGGCGCCACATTTCATGTGCATTTGAATTTGCATTTCATCACAAGAAAATCGGACGGTCCAAGTTATTCTCAAATAACTTCTTTCTCTCTGCTGCTTCTGCACATTGATTTGAAAGCAAAGCGCAAAAAATTCAAGTCGGTAGCGGTACAACATTGGTGGCCCCGTCTTTTTGACTCCAAAACAAACAAACAAACCAAAAAAGAAAAGTCTTTCTTCTCTCTAATTATTTATTCCTATCCAAATAAAATATTATTATATTTTCACCCCTTATTTTCTTGGCGCATTCTTTCTCTCTCCTCCTTCCCTCTCACTGTTCGCGTAGTTAAAAGAGAGGATTTCCCGAAAAACCAACTTGTAGTTTTCCCACTGATAAAATAACCGTGCGTTCATACCAGTACTAACTTTCTCCTCCAGGGAAACCTGGGTTTCCGAGCCCTCTGAATTTTCCCAGGTTAGTTTTATCTGATTTTCTTTGCAGAAATGAAACATTCCTGAATGGATTCTCTGTTTTTTTTTGTGAATGATGTTTATGTGTGATGTTTTTCGAACTGGGTTTTTGTTTTTAGGCACTGATTTTACGCTTTCTTGCGTTTTGTTGTACTCACGGTTGATTGAGATCGCTAATATCTCACCGTTTTTGTTACTCTGTTTCCCCCTGTTTTTATGGGTTCTTGTAGAGGGTGATCTTTCTGTTCATTGTTTTTTGTGGATGATCTTTACGTGTGATGTTTTTTGAACTGGGTTTTTGTTTTTAGGCACTGATTTTGCGTTTTCTTGCGTTTTGTTGTACTCATGGTTGATAACGATCGCTAATTTTTGTGCATTGTTTATAAACTTCTCCTACTTGCCAGTTTTTCTCCAGTTTCATTGTTTATAAAGTACTTGTTTAATTCTGTTGTTAGCAATATAACCGCATGTTTTTCGAACAGCAGATATGGCGATCCCGGGAAGTGTCCCGAGTTCCTCTGATTTGCTCGAACTCTCTGCATCTGATGATGTCTCTGCCTTTGTAACCGCTGTGGAGAAGGAAGGGCGTCCCGTTGACGATGTTTCCGTGTGGTACGGTCGGAGAATCGGCTCCAAGGAAATGGGGTTTGAGGAAAGGACGCCGTTAATGATTGCCGCCATGTTTGGGAGCAAGAAAGTTGTGAATTACATTCTGGAGAAAGGTGGAATCGATGTCAACAGAGCTTCCGGTTCCGATGGAGCCACCGCGCTTCACTGTGCTGTCTCCGGCGGTTCTGCGGCGGTGGAGGAGGTGGTGCGGCTTCTGATCGAATCCTCGGCCGATGTAGATGTCGTCGATGCAAATGGGAGGAGGCCTTTGGACCTTGTAGGCCTACTCAAGAACTCGAATAATTCGCGACTGAAGGTGATGATGATGATGTTGAATGGTGGGATTTGTGTTGATTTTGGTGAGAATGATGATTTGGATTCGAATGAGATTAGGAAGAAGGAGTATCCAATTGATCCTTCTCTTCCTGATATCAAGAATGGTATCTATGGAAGTGATGAATTCAGGATGTATACTTTCAAGATCAAGCCTTGTTCTAGGGCTTACTCTCATGACTGGACTGAGTGCCCTTTTGTTCACCCGGGGGAGAATGCGCGACGTCGTGATCCTAGAAAGTACCATTACAGCTGCGTCCCTTGTCCTGATTTCCGGCGAAATGCTTGCCTGAGGGGTGATTCGTGTGAGTATGCACACGGGATCTTCGAGTGCTGGCTCCACCCGGCTCAGTACCGGACCAGATTGTGCAAAGACGAGACTAGCTGCACACGAAAAGTGTGCTTTTTCGCGCACAAGATTGAAGAGCTTCGGCCGCTGTATGCCTCCACGGGTTCTGCTGTTCCTTCTCCTAGGTCGATGAGTCCATTGACGCCTCCTATGAGCCCTTCTGGAGCTGCTGCTGCTTCTCCAGGATCAGGATCAGGATCAGGATCATGGCCTAATCAGTCCACTTTTGCTCCTCCGGCCCTGAATTTACCCGGGAGCCGGCTGAAAACCGCCCTGAATGCGAGGGATCAATGGCCTAATCAGTTCGTGGACGATTTATCGTGGCTTTCATCCCCAACGCCCTGGAATGATAATTCTGGTTCGAATCTTCTTGATTCGGCCATCATCGCGCAGCTGCGCATGAATCAGGTTAGGGCACCACCATCAATGTCCTCTGGATTTTTGAACGATCCAATTCAGTCTCCTTCATCAGCCCGAGCTGCTGCATTCGCGAAGCGCAGCCAGAGCTTCATTGACCGGGGATCTGTGAACCGGCATTCGATGATGATGATGCCGTCGCCACTGCCTGTTTCCGACTGGGGCTCGCCTGACGGGAAACTGGACTGGGGGATCCAGAATGAGGATATGAACAAGCTGAGAAAGTCCGCTTCCTTTGGGTTTCGCAGCAATGGCAGCCCTTTCGCAGTGACTTCATCGCCTTCTGCGAGTAGTTATAGTCCGAGGAGCTTTGATGAGGAGGATGAAAAACATCTTCAGTTTCTCAGAAACAATGGCGGTGGAGGAGGGGCTGAGATTCTTGCATCTTGGATGGATCAGATTTACTTAGAGTAAGAAGATATTGATTCTTGATTCTTTGCTAATTTTCGTATATTTTGAGAACTAATATCGATTTCAGTTCCATTTTTTGGTTTTATAGTTGGGTTCACCGTGTATAATATAAGGTGAATCTAATGGGAGGAATGGTGTAACTTGCAAGGGCAGAGAAAAATGCATTCTGCCCTTCCTATACATTTGTATCAATTCTTCTTACCTTTGCTTCTAATGAGTACTTCTTTGTTGGAAACTTGGTATGGTTTAGAATAACAATGAATCTAGTCTTATGGTAAATTTCCTGAATGATAGATTTACGAGTTGAAGGGAGAAAAAAGAAGTTATCATACACTATTTGTTCCATCTTTTGAACTTTTCATCCGAAAAACCTTGTATATTTTAATTCGAGGATGTTACTCTGTTTTAAGGTAAAAGTAAATAACGATTTTATTTATTCTATGTTTCAGTGATGACATTGTTTTATAGAGTTAAGATTCGAGGAAGAAATAATTATTTTCACGATTCAAAATCTTTGTCAATTCTTATCGATCACTTCACATCCTCCAGCACACCCCATCACTAGATCCTCGAGCCCATCACCACCATCGATCAGTTACTCGCTAGAGAATCACTAACCGATCTTTGAGAACCCTAGCCCTCCCGACTTCTCTTGCGATGAATTCCACTCTCGACTGTACGTTAAGAACCATCGATCAATCTCTCGTGACATAATCAATGGGAAATCTCTTGTGCGACCAACTTGACCTCCCATTGTCGGAGGACCATAACCCCAGCCTCACGAGCAATCAACCCACCGCTCTCCTAACAAAACCCACCACCAAACCTTGTAAGCGACCAATCCTACAGTCCATCTCTCATGAGCCTTAGCCCAACATCGTGACAGATCAATCCATGTTGATCACCCGCGACCAACCCACCCCAACCACCAGCCACCAGTTCATTCATGCCCACCACTATCCAACCCTGCCCACCGCTACGAGACTACCACCTGAACCACCCCCACCCAAACCCACCCTTTCCGTACAAGTAAGCCTACCATCCTTAAATTTGACAAGTATAACCGTACAAAATTTAGTATAAATACAAGTGTAACCTAATAAAATACTCCTTCTGTTTCATTGGATGTGACACACACTTTCCTTTTATGACAAGATTTCTTCAATTTCATCTACTCATTCTACTTTTTCCTTTCTAATTTCAATTTCATCCACTCATTTCATTTATCTGAATCCAAATATCTAATACTAAAGTGTCACATCCAACGAAACGGAGAGAGGTAGTATTGGAGTAGTTTGGCAATTCTTTTTTAACACTTTTTTTGTTTGGATGTTATTAGTGATTAGCTAATCTTTTATATTCACTCGTTATGATAACTCGTCAGTATAATGACATAAAAAGTACTCATCATACTCATAGATAAAGGATTTCATCAATCAATTTTTTTTTGACAAATCTAAACAATTTTATTGTAACATTAAAAAAAAGACTAAAAAGACAACACCGGTCCCAACCATGTCATGTTTCCTTAGTTGACAAATGTCATCTTTAGTTTTCAAGGTTAAAGATAGGGGTATGTTTCGGAGGGTTGTAAGTTGTCCTACTAATAAAATAAATATTTTTTGTACTTTCTATACGCTAATCTGTTTTTGACCTTTGCATAGTTAAAAGCTGGTTACATTAATATTAGAAGTTATTAAGGGAAGAAAACTATTAACTAATTTCTTTATAATTTTTAAATAATCATGTTCTTCCGAGATGATTGTGTAATGAATCAAAATAAAGAGGAAGTTAAAAAAAAAATTAACATAAATAATCTATTCGTTCCAGAATAATGTTCCTACTTTATGTGGATTGAAATTTGAACAATTCCTTCCAACGTCCATTTCTCCTGACACATCAAGTATACACAATGTTCATATAAAAAGGATGACAGGAAGCTTATTCTGCAACGGACTTAAGAACATGCAGGATTATGGGTTGTTTTGCTCTGATGTCTGGTATAGGTTCTTATGGAATAAGAGATGCTCGACCAAATCAAGCAATTAACATTGAGGTGGAGATTGCTAGACGCTTCTCTTATTGTCTAAAATATAGTTTTAAGGTTTAATAGATTAGCAATACCTCATGGGGCAATTTGGTTGCCCAAAGTCAATTACAACATTTTTTAGAACAACTTACCTCATCTGTTTTATTATGTTTGGCACACTTAACATTTTTGTATAATTTATTTAAGGATGTGACATTTCCTTTAATGGCAAAAAGTACATCATTCTCTTTTTTTAAAATAAAATAAATAAATCGTCCATAGGACGAGAGTATAGAGTTTCCATCTCTTTTCTATTAAGCTCAATATTGCACATTGTACTATTACAACATATGGCATGTAATAAACCCACTTACACTGAGACGCTGTCTGAATATTACAATTCTAATCTAAAAACTCAGTGGATAAAAGAGAGAAACAATACACAAAGTTTCTAGTCGATATTACAATATGAAACGAGGGCCAATGTGGCGATGAGAAGGGCAACCAAGGATAAGCGGTTTCCACTGTGTAGTCATAGTGTGGCCACAATAGAATCAACCCAAGACTACTATCAGAACCAATCACAGTGAAATATTAAATGAGATGCACACAGCAAATTTCATCCACACTTCTGATCAAACATCCGAGGCAATCAAAACAAAATAAATGAATCTCCCCAACTAAAGATTCGGTATGTCTCCATTTAACCCAAAAGACCGTTTCCCTTAACTAGGAAACAAAAGCCAGTTATTTTAATTGCCAAAAATATTGTTTGTCAGTGTATAGAAAACCCTCATAATGCATAGAAATATCTCTAACTTGACCCAAAAAGACTATAGAGACCAATTAAATTGAATTGACAAAATAATTGACCTCAATATCCTAATGAACCATAGTCTATAAATCTGATTTAAATTCTCAAATAATAGTATTGTCAGAAGTCTGTTGTTTTAACCACTCATTTGCCAGAAGTCCGTTGTTTTAAAAAGTACATCATTCTCAAACACTCATTAAACTTTTTACTCTCTTCACTTGATTCTCTTCTCACATTTCAACTTGCCAAAAAATAACATCTAAACTTATGACGTCAAATATAGAGAAATAGAGGGAGTATATAACTTGCTCTATTTTTAAGGATGAGGACCGAATACAAAACCCCACGTGTTGGTTTAATTTTCTTTTAAAAAAACTTATTCTAGAACAACAATGTAGTACTAATACGAAATTTTATTGAATTAAATAGAACTCAATTGAATTGAACGGAACCAAAAATAAAGTTACAGTTCATTTGAACGGAACCAAAAATAAAGTTACAGTTCATTTGAACGGAACCAATCTAATTCAATACTCAATTGAATTGAACGGAACGGAACCAATCTCATTTAATTTTACTTATTAATACAATCCATCCAATCCAGTCATTCCGGTCACGGTTCACCCCCCTTCCCTTTTGTGCTTGGAAAGAAATGGTGAAAATGGCTCCTCCATTTCCCAAAAGCTGAAGTTTCTTGTCGTTTTCTCGGAAATGAGGACAAGCACTCTACAGAGTGCCCATGAAATTTTATTCACTAATCGAATCACTAATTGGAATTGGTAGTCGTAATCTAAAGCACTAAAAAGCAAAAAAGAAGGCTTGTTAAAATAGGGGCACGAGGCGATTATCTACAGCTAAAGTTAATGGATGACATTATTTCGACGAGTTCCTTTTTTTTTTGCCTTTTAATTATGGGGCAACATTTGGTGTTTGAGTCTGTTTTTTTATTGACGATTTTTTCATAAAATATAAAAAAATTATAGTTTAAATTACAAATTTAAAAAATCAAGATAAAATTTGCAGATTGCATCAATCGGGTCATAAATTTATTAATACTGCACGTTGCATGATAAATTTTTAATATTGCAATTAAATTTTTTTATCCTTCTATAAATATAATTCAATTCAATCTTATCATATACCTATAGAAAATTAATTTTTTTTTCAAGAATTTACCTTGGCGTTTTGTGTGATTAGGATACACGACAAAGAAACCGAAGCGTATTTTTGTACATGGCCCAACTATATGTGAATGTTTTGTCCATTTGTACCTGTGAAGTAATGAATTGTGAATTTATGACAACGTTGAAAAAGAATGAACTCTAGTCGTGGGATGCGGCTGTGGAAAATTGCCGGCTCAGTTAGGGTAACTCCATGCAACTTGGTAGAACACGTCTAAGAAATTTTCTATTATAAATTTTTTTTGGTGGTTGGGTCATAATGCTAAATATTATTTGATTACATGCTTTTCTAAATCTACCATTATGTTAAAAATATTAATATAACCCCGTAAAATCAGAAAGTGTTAAACTAACCCTTACTTCATGATGAATTATGCCGATATAACTTTCAGGTCACATTACAGCGTTGACTCACCAATTACGCCATTGACCGAACCTGAAATGACATATATGCCCTCAACCATTTCATCTAAATTTTCCCCCATTTCACCCCTCCTTTTCCACCAGCCACCACCAACCACATCAGCAACAACTAGCCCGCCGCTCCAAATCGAACGCCAATCCCAGCATCACCTCATCTCCTCGTCGCGAGTCCGTCACCGGCCACAACCAGCCTTGCCCACTTTATATCAAACGCCAATCCTGCTCGACCCATGTTCGGCACCGACAATGGCAAACGAGAGTTGGGCTGGGCTGGTGTCGAGTAATAATCGCTGCAAACCAGCAACCCCTGCCACTACCACCACCTCTCTCGCCACCTCTCCCGCCACCCCGCATGGCTTCTTTCACCGTCGCCTCCACCGCCAGAGTTCCATCGCTTCACCCCCCTCGCCCGCTGATCCTGCGCCGCTCTTCACCACCACCACCACCTGTAAGTCAGTGCACTTATGGACTTGCAGCGGAGATTTCAAGCGAGTAAAATTGGTTGGTGTCATCGGGAGCTTTCCAACGGTGAGCAGAGATTTCAAGCAAGTAAAATTTGCTGGTGTCGTAGGGAGATTTCCATCGGTGAATGGAGACTCGCAGAAGGAGCTGGTGTCATTTAAGGGCGGCAAAAATTTAGAACAGAGAAGGGGCAGAGGTCGTCAGAAACAGATATGTTTGTCTTTTTTAGTTTTTTCAAATTTTCTTTTTAAAAATAGAGTCCGTCTCTTGAAAGCCGGTCTTTCCATAAGTCATGGAAAGACCAAAGTTTAAAGTGTAAATTAGAAGAAATTAAGATAAAATTTTCGGGTTGTATGA
>JAULKM010000007.1:18250389-18262068 GCA_032355605.1 Rubia tinctorum
GGTGGGGGTGGTTGTTGATGGGGAGGCTTGGTGAAGGGTGGTGGTGGGGGTTGGCTGGTGGTAGAGGCAGTGCTGGAAAGTGGTGTCGACGGGGTGGTTGTGGGGCAGCGGAAAACTGGCGGCGGTGGTGGTTGTATGAGGGGCAAAATTGTCCAAAACACTTTTAGATTATAGGTTAAGGGTATTTGAATAATTTAATGTATGGTCAAAGTCAGTCAATGTCAGAAATAGTGTGTTCGAGTTTTATTGACACTTATATTAACTAGTTAGTATTATTTTTGCTCTAAAAAATATTTGATTGTTTTATTACCACTTAAGGTAGAGTTATATTGACATATATCCTAAAATAAATTCAACTGCGCTCAGCTGAAAGAAAGAAAGAAAGAAAGAAAGAAAGAAAGAAAGAAGGCCTCATGGTAGTACTTGGACAAGCCCACCATCTTCTGACAATGGGTTTTTGTGAGAGCACAGGGGTATAAAAGTCAACATTGGAGGCCTAGTCCAAAGTCTTCACAGGTGGGCCATGGCTGCTGCTATTGTTTAGAGTAAAGACCTTAAGAGTGGGGCCTCTGGACGTCTAAGTCACTCTTTAACATAATGACATTCATATAGTGGAGTGGGAATTCAAAACTTAGCACTTTGCATAAACCGTTTGTACCAACTTAAACTGAACACTTATTATTTGAAAGTTAACAGTTTCAAACTTTAATCACATATTTAAATAGATATATAAACAATAATACTAGAGTATGTGATATTGTTGGATTCATCGTAATAAATAGTTTCTAAATATCAACTTTTTATTTGTCGATATTATCCGCAGTTTAACATATTAACGATTAAATTTTTTTTTTAATATCATAAAAAAAATATACGCAACTTAATGTGAGACCACGAGAGTAGTATTTTTATTCACTGATCATGCAAAGTCATTTCTTAATGTCTTTTTATACTCCTTTATGCATAAATAGTTAGACACTCTTTCGCCACTATTGAGATATGGTTCAAATTGGACCACAAACGTGATACTCTTTGTTTTAGATCAAAAGTTAAACTAGTTTAGTTATGAGTTATGATCGAATAAGGGTTCAAAGAAGACCTTATTCTAAGGTAGATAAATACTTAGAGAACGCTCCGCTGAACAAAAAACCACTTGAACGAATGAGTTAAAAGTTTAAGTTATGGGTCCGTTTTCAGCGAGACCGTCTCACTGTGATACGAAGGACTAATTAAATATAATATACTCCCTCCGGTCTCTAAATATTGACCCTCTTCTAAATGATACAAGTTTTTTCAAAAAGTGAAATGAATGGTGTAGGTTGAATTGAGAAGACAAAAAACAAATTTAGTGGATGAAAATAATCTAGAATTTGCTAAAAGGGGAATATGTCAATATAAAAAGACTATCATAAATAGGAAAGAGTACCAATATAAAAAACCGGAGTAACTATAAAATAGGAGCATGGTAAATTTGGAGGTCACATTATAAATATTACTTTTCCGGGGTATATTTTTGAAAAGTCCATAAACTTCAGGGGTTGGACTGCAAAATATGGAAAAAACTGAAACCCTCGTCTTCCTCTACCTGCCGAATCTGCAATCGGTTTTCTCTGGAGTTTCCCTCTCTTGCTCTCTTGCCGAAGCTTCCATAGGAATTCACCACCGGTTTCATCAATGGTTCCTCCGTCTCCGTCGAATTTCAGCATCGTCGAATTCATCGGAGATGGAAGAAGAGGTCGTCGCATTCACCAGAGATAAAAGAAGAGGTCCTCGCATTCGCCGGTAATTCGTGATTGAAGATGCCGTCGGATTTCCGTAGCAAGACGATGGAGAACGAGATGCAGACAGTAGTGGTAATGACGTCTTAGTTTTACGGCAACGACGACAATTTCCTAACCTCCAGCCAAAGAAGTTTTTAGAGTATCTCCGGCGGTGATAGTATACTTAATGAGCACTTGTTAAGTGTTACATAATGAATTTTGATAAAAATTACTACCTCCGTTTTAAAAAAATTGACACAATTTTTATTTTCGTCCGTCTCACTAAAATTGACATAATTCAATTCTTACCTATATCATCCTTCAAAAGTTGATTAAATCCACTAATTAACTCTTCCATTAACAAAATACTCTTGTTTTATTTTCCATCAACACTTCCACATCATCTTGAACAAAATACCAATCCAAAAGTAATTGTGTTATTTTCTCTAGGACGGAGGGAGTAGATTAAAATAAACTATCAACAATCGTAGTGGATCTAATGATCACTTCTTATTTTATATTTTAAATTATAATTAATTTAAAATATAAAACAAGTCATGTTAAATGACATTAATTGATTTGTTGGTATTTGTACAAAGAAAGGGGTACCAACTTATTAATTAAGAAGCAACTCCTTATTAATCAGTGATCAGTAAAAATTTCAATGGTATTCATTAAATAATGAATGCTCTTTATTAAGAAAAGTGATTTAAAAAATTATCATGATAGATGCTCTTAACTACGTAAATGGGGTTTTCATTGAACCGGGTGAATATGTGACATTAGGCCGGATTTTGCAATGGGCCGGGTTGAGTTTAACTTCCAAATAGAACACCAAATATACATACTTATCAAAATTAAATAGTGAAATATCAAATTATAACACTAAAAGTCCATAGAATAAAGAGTGCGTCTCTTGAAAGATAGTCTTTCCATGAGTCATGGAAAGACCAAGATTTAAAGTGTAAATTAGAAAAAATTAAGATAAAATTTTTGGGTTGCATGAATCGAGTTATAAATTTTATAATTATTAAATGTTACATAATAAAATTTTAATATTGCAACTGAGACCTTTTACCTTTTAATATTGTAATTAAACTCTGTATTTCCATAAGGTTATGGAAAGACGGTCTTTCCCAAAACTTTACCTAGAATAAAACATCTTATTAAAATAATAAAATATATATCAAAGTAAATTAAGTTAAATATCAAAAAAATTAAACCATCAAAACATCAAATAAAAATATTTAAACATCCAATAAAAGAACTAAAAATGCAAATCAAATTAAAATGGTTAAACATTAAAAAATATATAATTTAATTAGAATGTCAAAATATTAAATAAAAATACAAAAATAAACATCAATTTATAATGGTCAAACATCAAATAAAAATACATTAAAATAAAAATAGTTAAACATTAAACACAAATAATCAAACATCAAATGAAAACATTTGTAACACACTTCCAAATAGTTAAGTATCAAATAAAACCCCTAAACATACACATCAAAATTTAAAGAGTTAAACATCAAATCAAAATAATCAAGCATAAAATGAAAACAATAAAATTATACACATCCTAATAGTTAAATATCAAATAAAAGGCTAAATATACATATCTAAACTTAATTGTTTCACCAAATTGAAAAACATCACAAGCTTTGGTAAAAACATCAAGTAATGAAAATGAAATATCAAGTCTAGTATTTCCTCCGTCCCAGTTTAAATTGCATAGTTGATTTTCAGGCACTATTCTCTATCAAAGTTTGACCTCATATATGAATAGATTTATGAGCAACAATATTATCATATATGATATTGTTGAATTCGTCGTAACAAGTAGATTCTAAATATCTAATTTTTATTTACCGTTATTATATGTAAGGGAACATATTAACGGTCAAACTTATTTCTTGAACAGCGTGATAATGATTGCTGTGCAATTTAAGTTGGGACAGAGGGAGTATTACCTCTGTTTCGTTGGATGTGACATCATAACTCTAGGTGCTTGGATTTATGTGAATGAAATGAGTGAATGAAATGAGTGGATGAAATTGAATTTAAAAAGAGAAAAATAGAATGAGTGGATGAAATTGAAGGAATATGTCCATGAAAGGAAAGTGTGTCAAATTCACAAAAACAACCAAAAAAAGAAAGTGTGTCACATCCAATTAAACGGAGGGAGTAGTAAAAATTCACGAATTGCGCGGAAATGGGAAAAAACCGATTTACAAATTTCTCCGACCCCGATCTTGACCCGCGAAATTCTTATGACCCGAAATCATTAATTCCCCAATTATTTATGCCCAGCACCCTCCTAGAGTTGTATTTGCACCCAAATCTCTCCTTTCTCTCATTTCTCTCCCAAACTTTCTTTAATTATATTTGAAACTCCATCTCTAATTAAACGTCAATATATTTCACATTAATCTTTAGTCTCGACCCGAGATGGTTTCGCACAAGACTTTGTCTTATGTTTTTATTTTTTTGTCGAAAAACATGTTAAGCGGAAATTTTAATTTTATAATAAAAAAGAAGTCAAATTCAAAACTTTTAATCACATCCTCATTCTTTTATTTTTATTTCAATGGTTCGGGGAGGTGAAAGACAAACTGATTGAAGAACCTTGTTCTTCCATTATATTTCATTGTTATATATAAGTTATTTGTTGTAGGGGTGTAATCAAATCGAATTGTTCAAGAAAAGTTCGTGAATAATTTGGTCAAGTCTCGTATCGAATTTGAATTTGGCTGAGCTCGAGTCGAATTCAAGCCAAACTCGAACAATATTTGAGCTTGAACTCAAGCTCCACTCATAGTGTTCTACATATTTAATACCCATTCTTCCGGTGCATGTACTTACCACCCCATTCCCCACTCCACTTCGTCTCTACATGTCTCATTTAGCTGGTTTGTTAGAGTTGGAGTTTCACATTGGTGGTTGACAGTCATATAACTCAATATATAAGATCATGGGTTAACCCTACATAGAACCAATTGATTTTATGATAGGAGTCCATGATTCTAATATGGTATTAAAGCCCAAAGTTGGCCCATTACCCTTTTCCATCCACGTTTGCACGATGATTCATACCGCTGCACGTGAGGGGCGTGTTAGAGTTAGAGTCCTACATTGATGGTTGACAGTCATATAACTCAATATATAAGATCATGGGTAATTGATTTTATGATAAGGAGCTCATGATTCTAATATGGTAATATTAAGTAAGTGAACATTGGTATTTGTAGCTAGTTCGACGCTCTTTTGGTTGGTGAGAATCCTGACGAGAGATTTTTTATAAACTCTAGTAGTGCTAATCTATTCCATACTCCGAACATGATCAATTTGGTGATGATGATGTTGCTCATATTAAACATTCTTTAGTGAAATATTATTATGGGCAATGTGTGATTCGTGGTCAAAATAAATAAATAAAAATACATTTTTACTAAATATAATATATTATAATGTATATAAAATAAAAAATATATACTTAATCACGGCTTGAAGGATCTCAAGTTTGAGTTCAAACACAAATTCGAACAAGTTAATTTCACTCGAGTTCGAACTCGAGCAAAGGTTTTATAGGCTCTATTAAACTCGAACCGATATCGAAGTTGAGAAATTTCAAACGAGCTCAAACTCGAACAACGAGCTCAAATTCGAAGAATTTATAGGCGCGGTCGAACTCCACTAAACTCGTTCACAACAATAGCCAGTTGAAGTAAAAATTATACTCCCTCCGTCCCACTCTAAATTGCTTATTTACTTTTTTAGAGTCAAACTTTGAAAACTTTAACCCTAAATATATATTAATAAATAAATGAAAATATATTATGTGAGATATTGTTAGATTTGTCTTAACATCTATTTTCTAAATATTAATTTTTTATGCGATAATATTAT
Source organism: Rubia tinctorum (assembly GCA_032355605.1). NCBI lineage: Eukaryota > Viridiplantae > Streptophyta > Magnoliopsida > Gentianales > Rubiaceae > Rubia > Rubia tinctorum. Next base: position 18,256,059 of record JAULKM010000007.1, read on the forward strand.
AGGTAACTAGAAATATTTACAGTCAAAAATGCACATTAAAAATCGTGAAAAAGTAAATAAGCAATTTAAAGTGGGACAGAGGGAGTAGTTAGTAGAGCGCGTGTCAAAATGCTATTGGACACAAATGAATAAAGTATGTTCATTTTTTATTCCATTTGAATCATTCCATCAAATGGGGTGACCATTGAGTGAGTTCTCTCACTCGCCCAAGAGGAGTGGTCTCACTCACTCACCCAACACTCCACCATTTCACCTCATCACTTCACTTCATTCATCACTTCACTTGATCATTGTAGATGGTTTAAAAAGTTTAGTTATCAAAATTCCAATCTCGAGTCTTATGATTCTATGATTCAAATTATCAAAATCGATCTGATTACCTGATTCTATCAGTCTTTGATCCCGTTTAGAATGATTTTGCTAAAATATTTATTCTACTCCCTCCAACCTAGAGCAATCTGCAAAGAGAGAAAATCTTTGTTAGATTCGAGACACGTGAAAAGATCATATTGCCCCTGTTTTCAACCTCCAATCTTCTTCCTTCAGAATTGAACCTCCTCTGCCTCCGCCCTCCCGCCTCCGACTCCCTCATGCTGTCGCCTCCGCCTCCGCCTCCGCCTCCACCTTTCCCTCTCTCAAAACCCTGCCCAGATCTGTCTTCCCTTCCCCCCTCTCACTGCCTCCCACCTTCGCCTATATGCCTCTCTCGATTTCAAATTTGAAACCCTAGTGCCTCTGCGCTTCTCCGTGTTGATGTCCACCTTTGCCTCTCCCGGTTTCAAATCAGAAACCCTAGTGCCATCGACATGTTCAACCTCTGCCCCACCGTGTTCAATCGCCTCCGGATTCTAGCGTTTGAGCGCTCAAAGGGAGAAGATATTTGGGAGAAGATATTTGGGAAAAGAAAAGAAGAAAAAGTGGTGTGTTGGGTAGGCCGGGTGGGGGTGGGGTAGGGTTTAATTCTAAAATTTTAATTGTTAAAACGTAAGTATGACTTTTAATAGGTTTGTTTTTTTTTAAAATAGAAAGTATGCTGATTCCCCTAGAACGGAGTGAGTATAGCCATTTCATACAGAAGAAATTGATGCTCTACTAATTCAAAAGAGACCCAATTTTTACCTTGTTTTCATTTTCTTTTCCTCCACGGTCCTCCATTGCATTTGGTTACAAGCTGAATTTTATATTTGAAGTAATTTTACGGGCGAGGAAGTAAGTATCCAAACGTGCATCAACACAGATTTTACGGGCGAGAAAGAAAGAATCTAACCGTGCATCTACAGAGACTACACTACACAATTTCTACTTGGTAAGAGAAAAGACCAAATTTACTTTTGCATTATGTTACAATTTACATAGCTGCCCAGTACATATATATGCAGTAAAAGAAGAAAATGTGACAGAAAATGTGAAATTAATGTCAGAACAAGTCAAACCTTTACAAGCTCACCAACTATTTCCCCAACAATTTCATCAAGAATTTGTACTTCCAAATCCCCACTAATCTCTTTACACTCTTCAAACTTCATCCAACTTGATCGAACTGTATCCCCCCCTGCCAATTTACACATTTCGCCCCACATACATTTATACCCAGGACTAACATTTTTCCCTTCAAAAACTCTCGATTTACCACTTGTTGGTGTGTTGCTGCATTGACGATGTAGAGGAGAAGACTGTAATTTCCTGTAGTTTTCAAGGTCTTCTGCTAAAGTCCTCCTGAATTTTGACTTTGTCAACCGGGAAACATCCTCTGTCACACATTCAAACGAAAAATCAACCACTTTTAGTGACACATTTCAGAAACTGTCGTGTAAAGTAAACAAAAGTGAATAGCCAAATGGATTCAAAGTTTCAAACCTGTAGAAGAACATGAAACCTCCGGATCGCCGTGTAATTTCATGATGTCGAGAACAGAGCTCGGACTCGAATTCTGGGAATCACACTCTGTTTCTGGTTTCTTCACCGGCAAGCAATCGTCCTTCCTCTTCTTTTTCTTCATCTTGGTTGGATTCTTGTTTTCCTTCACCGGAGAATGATGATTCCGGCAAGAAGTACCGTTTGCCGGACGAAGAACGTTGGTTGAGTCCCTAGCTTTTCTTGGCTCATTTGGAACTGAAACGGCAGCAACGAGATTTTCTTTGTTCTGTTCGTATATGCTCTCTCTTCTCTTACCGGATGATTTCGTTTTCTTCAGGTTTTCGCCGTTGATGCTCTGTTTCTTCGTATTCTGCCCCGAACCCACCTCGGATTTCCTAGATTTCGATCCCGATTCGAAGCTGAGGATGAAGAAGTTCTCATCCTCAAGCTCCACGAACCTCGTCGGAGATTCCCGGAAGCTCTTCACCCGGCGGTGGTGCCTCCCCTGTATCGAAGCAAGCTCCTTCATCAGCTCCACTGAATTCATCGATCGGCTCCGCGCAACCGAATTATGGGCTCTTTTGGTACCCGAGAAATCCACATCCGGGAAGGACTCAATCCCCATCAGCCTCGCCACAATGCTAGGCGGCGGCGGAGGCGGCGCCGCCTTTGCAGGCTCCACAGAAACAGAGTCTCTGTTTTCAGCTTCTTTGAACTGATGATCGGAGGACTGCGTGGGGAGGCTTTTAATGCACAGGAGGCGGCGGAGCACTCCGGCAATGCATCCGCCGGGGGTGTTCCGGGGAATGTGATCATTGCCGTCAAAAGTGGTGGCTGTGGCGGCGGTGGCGGTTGTGGTGGAAGAAGCAGAGGAGGAAGAAGAAGTCAAGAACTTCATTTTTCTTGAATCTTGGAAATTTGGAAGAGGAACTGCAATACAAGTATGGATTATCTAACGTTAAAACAATGAAAAAGGAAAGAAAAAGAGGTTGAAAGAAGTAAAAAAGAGATAGAGGTGGATTTGAAAGTAAGAATGGCGGGATTTGGATTTGAATGGAAAAAGCAAAGTGTAGTGTGGAAAGTTTGATGGAGAAAGGTCGGGGGAAATGGTAGTACTGTGGAAGGGATGATGTTTTCCACGCGCTAGGAGCAGTCAATTTTTGCAATTTGTCCTTGCCAAATCGGTGAAATCGTGCTTTTTTGTTGAGCGGTGTTGCAATTATGGGTTTTGTTCATAAAAAACACACACTAGAAAGTGTGTCTGTGTGCTAGGATGTGTTATATTCAAATTGATACATTATTATTTATGATTCATTTCTTATTATAAAAGAAAGTGTGAAAACTTCATAAAAATAAACTAAAATGTTAATTGTCGAGAATGTCTCATGTCTAGTCGCCTAAAAATTAGACCAACTATGACAAACTTTATTTTTATAACCTTAACAGTCTGATTATAATTATTTGTATTTTGATATATATATTTTCAAAATTATGAAGGCTCGTGGCAACAAATTGAAATAAAACCAGATTATTTTATTAATTATAAAAATGACATAGTCTAATTGATAGGCGACTTAAAGCAAAACTTTATTGTGAAAATAATTTGTATTAAAAGAATAGAAAGAATAGAGATAGTTTTTGGGCGAGGGTTCATTAGAGGTACAACATACAGTTTAGCTGATGAGGAAATTCAATGTTAGTATTGACAACTTCATTTTCCAAAACACATTCTGCAAGTTTTATCAAGACCTCGTGAGTAAGTTTTTTTTTTTTGAATAAATAGTAATTCGGTCAATTCCTTAAATGTGAATTGGGGTGAGCCTTCCGCAAAGTAAAATGAGTCTCCCATATGAGTTTCACACCAATATGGTATATAGAAACTTGAGAACATCATTATATTGTAAATCTGGGAAAGGGGGAATTGATCCCTGACCATCGCAGTATTTTGACCACTTAAGCAAATACAAGTGATTCGTCACCAAGTATTTAAACATAGGAAATACACTAGATATAACCAGGACAAAATTTGAGGGGGATGGGGCACTAAACTACACAAGTCTCATCGGGGCGGATAAATTCCCTTCCTGGTTGGAACCATTTTTAATTTTAATGAGTCGGGGACGGACAAAGACATGAAAAATATTACTCTCTTAGTTCACCGGAGTTTATCGGGGCGGCCGTACCAACTCAGCCAATGGATATCACTGTGAATATAGCACGGCGTTGATCTCTTAGCTTATCTTAGGTTTCTCAAGTCAGCAATGTAATAGTTTCATTTACGAGTAAGATACGCAAAGGCAAGGTCTCAATTAGTTCACGTACTAATAAGATTCTCCAAATTTTCACATGTCAATCGTTGCTGGACGATTTCAGTTTATAAAAACCAAAACACAATCACAGAGGTGTTTGAGGACATTTGAACCCAAGAAATTGACTTGGCTTGAACATTTCAAAGCATCATTGTACAAACTACTGACATTATTGCATACTTTTAGCCGTGTGCCACTTCTGCTGACACTGTTACGGTCCATTTTTTTGGGACCCCAATCTGACTGGCAGTAGCGGAACCAGGACAATATTCTGGGGGCTGATTTACACTAGCAAGTTTTTTTCGGACACTAAATTGTATTGGTAATTTTTTCAGGCGTTGAATTACACTATATTTTTAAAATTGGATATAGATTCAAGTCAACAAACACTAGAAAATCTTATATCAATTCACAATTTCACCGCTGGAAGTCGAAACGCGGCCGCAATATCACAATATCACAACTTCACAATATCACAATTTCACAACTTCACAATATCACAATTTCATAGTCTGATATCATACCTTGATTTAGGTCGGAAGTCGGACTTGTCCGCGTGGCGGATACACGGTGGAGTGGCGGAGGCGGACGACGTCTGAGGGCTCTGAGCAGTGGCGGACGGCATCGGCGAGCACTGCAGTGGCGGACGGTGAGGCGACGAGTAGTGGCGGTGGTGGACGGAGGCCAGATGGATTAGGTTTCGAAATTGAGTCTTCTCCAGTTCTCCCATTAGCTGAACCGAATGGAAAAGGCGAAAGTGTTACATCTCCAGTTTTGATGCAGCTTTTCATTTGGGCATTGGGCCAATTGAGCTCAACCCGATTGACCCTCATTTTTTTGCCCATAAGTTAACAAAACGACGTCGTTTTACTTATGGCAAAACGAAGTCGTTTTGTTTACTAAGAAAACAAAAAAAAATCAGATGTCTTCCTTCTTGGAGAGCACGACAGGAAACTCACCGCTGCACTTCAACTTTAGGGGGGACGGAATCCATGGATTCCGGTGGTCCATAGACCTAAATTTTGAGCCACCGAATCTTAGGGGTGGCGCCAACATTCCCTTGATCCCCCTGGTTCCGCCCCTGCTGACTGGAGTAGCAGTACTAAGTACACCCTCCCTTTCACTCTCTGTTTTTTTTTTTGCTTCCGAAATTAATTGAGGATGATATGAAGAATCTTTTGCATTCAATTCTACGAAAAGCAAAAAGATTAAAAACTGATGATTAGTTCCTTTCTCTCTTTTGGAAATCATCCGGTTTTCGAGGCGGTTGCTGAATTTCAAATTCCTTTCGGGATGCATTCTCTCGGTACTTGCTTTTTTTTATGGCAAGGATTAGGGCTGCTCAAACAAAAAAAATGGAAAATCCATAACCGTCAAAATCGAATCTATGCTAAATTCGGTTAATCGATTAATATAGTTTACGCTTAATCGGTTCCATTATCAGTTTTACTATTTGGTAATCCGTCTTATCGAGTAACATATAAGAGATTTTATAACACATTATTTTCATCCCCAAAATATAATTCATTAAATTTTGGACCTTATCACAAATCAAATAAGAAAACTTTAGGTTCCTAACCCAAATTAGCCTTTTAAACTCTATATTATTAGCATATACTATCTTTAAATAATAATTTATGCCCAAAGCAAATAATTATACAAACAAAAGTCGACGTGGCTAATAATTGTGCCCAAAACTAGTAATTATTGCCGGTAAAAGTGAACAAAAAATTTCAGTATCTTTCTTAAACTGTATTTCAACGATCGTCTCTCTGCCTTCTCTTCTCTCTAAAGCCAAGGACAGAACCTTCACGCCGGAGGGGTGACCGCCGGTGCCCCTCACC
>JAULKM010000007.1:18262168-18277500 GCA_032355605.1 Rubia tinctorum
ATTTCCCGAGGGCGGGTGTGGGGGAGGGGGGCTTGTTTTTACTTTCGTGGCATCAAAGAATAGAGACAAAAATTATTTCTAGACAATTACCCTCTTTAGCACCATCAGTATTTCCTGAGAGATAGTGCTGTGTCTCTGCTTGTTTTCCTCCTTGACCATTGCTTAAAAGTGAATGATTATTATCACAATGATCAAGACGAGCTGCAACTTTTCTGAAATAGTCCATTGAGCCAGACCTTCCAGGTGGGGGTGGTAGCTCTCCAGTTTTTAAACGCTTCTTGTTAGATTCATTCAGCTCATCCCTTAAATCATAAGAAGAGGCATGTCCAACTCTCTTTACATGGCTTTCAGGGCTCTTAAATTTACTGTCCATATGTAAGCCTCCAACAGAATTTTTCACTTGCTGAGGTCCCTTACCCAACTCACTTTCTCGAAGTGCAATTAGGTCTCTTAGATCCTGCACCTGTTGCATATTATAATCCAAAGTATGTTTGTGCCCAGGTATATGATTCTGAACACCCCGGCCTTGAAGACTACTGATATTTCTCAAGCCAGACTTTCGACCACCGGTCCGTGGAGTGGGTCCATTGATCCTTGCTGCTGTAGAAACAATCGGACGATTATGATAACTCTCGTTACGAATTGGCTTAGCCTTCTTGGTTAGATCCTGCTGCACCTTTTTTGATCCAATTCGAGAAGACACGGGTTGCCTGCGTATTCTATCTGCACCTAGCTTGGCTTCAGCTGAGTGATTAGTACGTTTACTATCCTCGGAATCACTACCACTATCATCATCTGAAAACCCTATCAGAAAAGGCACAAATCCATGGTTTTTGTCAGAATCCTTCGCATTCCCTTCATGTGGGGAAGCTCTTGGTATCGCACCAACCATGCTAGTAGACATGTCAGGGCCACACTTGTCTGTAAATAATAAAAAGATCAACTTAAATCAGAGCAGTTTCTACTTCCAGGTATGATGATAGGAAAACAGAAGCAGATATTAAACTCGGAGGACTATTGCTGAGACATACTGATTTAAACAGGATCACGCATAAAAGATTATAAAAGACATGTAACAGAGAGGAGTGAAACTACGGAGAGTACACAACGCAATCATTCACAAAGCCCAGTGTTACTAGATATGTATAATGAGGTATTGAGGTTAACAGTATATATTTCCAAACTCATCCGAGTGCAGCTAATGATGACAAGCTAAGTTGCACATAAAACATCCCAAAAAAATAAGAAGTTAGAATTCCCTGAAACATACAACCAACCTACCCGCTTCAGCCTCATGACCAGTCCCATTTCCAGGAGAAGCGTGAACTGACTCCATTCGAACACTGCCAGCACAATCATTCTGAGATGCAGAACCAGTAGCATCAAATTCCTGCAGCATCAGATTTACTTCTTAGGATTGGACCCCTCAAAATTTCTATCCTGCTCGGGCTGAAAAACTAACTTATTTATGGGGGTAAAAACAGTAGAAAACGAAAATAGCAAAGTATAGACGTCAGAATCGTTACAGAAAACTTATGTATAACATTAAATAGAAGAGGAAAAAACCCTAACTCAGTATTTTAATCCCTAAAAAATAAGTCTAATGGTAATGGCAAACTGCAACCACAATTTTAATATTATTAATATCCAAAAGAAGAAGAAGATAAAGTCCAACAGAAATGTCAATAAATTAAGCAATCGCTTGAAAGAAAACAAAAGGCAGCAAATTAGGGATTTGATGATTACGTGGCCTTCAGAAGAAGAAGATAGCTCGCCTTCTTCTCTGCTTTTAGAGGACTCGTTATCATTTTGAACCGCCGTGTTACCCTCCGCCTCCGCCGCACCTCCGGCCGTCGCTAGTGTAGGAGTGTCGCCGCCTCCGTCAACCGTGGTTGCCATTTCCTTAGCTCTAGCTCTCTAGCATTTGGTGAGGCGGTTAAATTTTGCTGGAGAATATAAAGCGTGGTGTATGGGTATGGGGTACGTAATGAGAAATGAGGAGAACACCGAACACACAGAAGAGGTGGATTTTTATTTGTCCACTAAATCAATTTGACTGATTTCAGCTGTGCTGAGCTGGCGTTTTCCTTTTTCCGTTCCGGCGGTGCATTCGTACTTTGGGATGGGCGATGTTTGGATTGGTGTACGAGAATGGGAATTCATTTCCCTTCTCAAAAAATACTGTTATTTTGGGGGATGAATTAAATGTTCTATCTATGGGTGATTTCCATAACTTATCATCCGTTCAAATTGGTAAATTGTGTTCTATAGTACGTTATTTTATTTTATTTTGTGGAGTATTTTAGTTATTCGTATAGAATAGTTTGAATACCATTTATTATTAGGGCAAATATATTTACAGGCATTGGTTTTTTAAGTGCAAGTAATTTTAATGATTAATTTACTGTATTATCCTCGTTTAGTGCCCTTAGAAGTGTGCAAATAGAATAAAAATGAATGCCTCAGGCGACGTCGAACACAAATAGATTACGTAGTAAAGCACATCTTGGTTGGACAACAATGAAATTTTTCATTCCAGTAACAATATGCATAGAAACTCTAGCATCTGGAGAAGAACAAAGGGAAAACTATGGTTACGGTGCGACGTTATGCTAGGATTAGGAATTAGGATGCGTACTTCATTCAAGTTTTCATTCTCACACTTATCGCCCTTCCTTAATGGGCGAAAAGTGTGGGAAACTCATCGGCCTTCCTTATCCGCCTCTTCTCCTCCCCCAAACTTGCTGCAACATTTAACCATAGTTGCTGCACTATTCCATCCTACCATCTCGAAGTGTGCAAATAGAACGAAGTTGTTTTAATTACCATCTTATCGCAATCGGGGTAAATGCTGCTTGCTTTAACAGAGACCTCCGTGGCTTTTATTTTCTGAAGTGCCTTGAGACAACAATCTTTGTTTTAGATTGATACTGAATAATACTTGTTGATGAAGATTAAAGTTAAATAGTTAAAATTTAATTAGGATTAAAATTTCATTAAGGGTTATACAGTAAATTAATTATTAAAATTACATGCATTTAGGATTTTTGCACTTATACTTAATTCCGTGTTAGTATATCATACTTAAAAACATAACATTTAAGTTGTAACATAAAATGTCTAGATTTATTATGATTGTTCTATAATTTATTAAAATATGACATCTCACAAACTCTATGTTTTAAAACCATATGTGTAACAAAAGTAATATATGTCGGTTATTAATCCCTTTCCAAACTCCACAGCTTCACATATATATGTGAGTACACGTACACTTAAGATAATACGTATACACGTAAAACGAATGATTATAAAAAATATATAATTTCACGCACTATTGCAACGATGTATAGGTTTGAAATATTTTCCCTTAAATATCATCAACAATGAAACACCATATAACACGAGTACAATTTTTACACTCCCTCTATCTCAGTTTAAACTGCACACTTTGACTTTTGACAGTTGACTCAAAAAATATTTGACCATTAATATCTTCAACTATGTACAATTAAAAATTATAAAAAATAGTATTTTATAAATACACATTAAGACGAATTTAACACTATGTGACATGATAATATCCTTACTTATGTATCAATAGAATTTTATAGTTTAAATTAGTCCATTTTGACTGAATGAATAGTTCAATTGCAGTTTAAACTGTGAAAGATGAAGTATGAAAATGAGTGACTAGAAAAATTAAGTAATATAACAAATGCAAAAGTTGTAACATTAGTGAAAAAGTGTAATAATAAAATAGGGCAAAATGTACTCCCTCTGTTCCAATCCTTAATGCATAAGCAAAAGGACTGATTTTTTTAATGATTGAAAAAGACTAAAATACCCTAAATTCTGCTCCTGAACTAGTATCCACCGCCTCCTTTACAACCAAAATCAAGTTACTCCACCGCACCCCAACACTTGTATGCATCACCAACATCACTCGCCCAAAGTTGCTTAATGCTAATCAGAACCTCATCGGATCTACACCTCACACGCCCCTACACCCAAATCTCTCTCTCCCTCGTGGCTTGACACCGAGCCCTCGCTTAGGCATTGCAACCGATATTCTACAAATCGGCATCCCAACCTCCAAATCAATGTCCCAAATCAACTCCAATCGGAGTGGACAAATTTGTTCAGCATCACAGCTGCGCCGCTAATGGTACAGTGTGGAAAGTGGGTAGAGAGAAAGGAAGATAAGAGCGAGCAAATGAATATTGAGAAAGGAGAGGCGGAGGGTTTTGTGTGAAGTGGTGCGGGTAAGTGAGGCGTGAGGATAGGTAAGAGTTTTGTAAGTAATTTAAAGTTATTTCTAGGATATTTTTGTCTTATGCTACATAATTTTTTTCTTAAAATGATAAATGTGCAAATTTGATTGGGACGGATTAAAAAGAAAAGTGTGAAGAAATGGTTGGGATGGAGAAAATAATTATAAAAATACAATAACAACAAAATAAGAATAGACATATTGTATATAATAGCAACTACAATGATAAAAGAATAATAAAACCATTATAATAAGAATAATATTATTGTATTATCAAATGTTTTTTATAGAAAAGTTAATTGAATATAATATTTTTGTATTAACTAAACTAAATTTAATTTAAATATATAATAAAAATAACATTTTAAACGAGGTCAACATAATAATAACTTAGTTGCATGTGGAACCAAAAGGGCATGTTCATGATACTGCCTTTGTTCTGATAAAACAATGAAATTTAATTTAGAAAATAAAATGTAAATAAAGTAGGTGAAATTAAAAATATTATATTAAAAATAAAAATAAATGTTAATATAAAAGAAACATAATCAAGGAACGGAGAAAATACACGATTTTAAAAACACGCGATTATGTCTCTAGACCCTGGAGAGCGCTTTTATAAACTCATAAATGATGTTGAATTGAACGAGACAATATTGAAACACATTTCATTTTTAATCTGAATAACAATCTCATCCTTACCTTATCAAATACTCTAAAATATATGTTTATTACCCATTGTAAAATGATTAAATTATTTATTTGGTCCCCAACATATATTAAAATACCATTTTTTGGTCATCATTCTCAAAACTGCTTACATTCAACACCCAACAAACCCAAAATGATTTGTTTGGTCACCAATCCCGTTTCCGGGCGATTTTCTGTCAATACTGAGCCACGTGACCGGCACGTGCTAAATATTCCAATTTGCCCAGGGGTAATTTTACCCCTGAACTTTGACAAAATTCCTAAAACCCTACTTCCTAGCCGACTGCACCATCATCCATCGTTGCTCTCTCCGGGCCTCCGACACTGGTATCTGTTTACGGCTCTGTTCGTTCTCTCCGACTTCCATTTTTTCACCGGCGGCATCAGCTCTGACCTCTGTCACCTCCGGCGATCAATTGTCACCGCAGCCTGAAGGATTTTCACAGCTCTGGGATTTTACTGCTTCAAATTTCGTAAAATTTGACAATATGCCTCTATCTAGGTTTTATTTTTTTGAATTTGTATATGTTTAATGGAAGAAATCTGAGAAGTAGGGTGTATCGGCGATGAATAATCAAGGAGTTTTCCACTGATTCACCATTTCAGCTCGATTACACACGGTCTGAGGTTCGTCAGGATGCCCCTCCCTCCCCCCCCCCCCCACCGCTGCTGCTGAAGGCGTCAGGGATGGAGAAGGGGGTGATAGACAGGGGCGGCACCCCCCTTGAAATGCAAAGCTCCTCCGGCGAGACCTGCCAAAAGACGACAGACTTCTATTTTTTGTTTCCTCACTAAACAAAACAACTTTGTTTTACCAAATGAAACGGCGTCGTTGTATTAGCATAAAGGCCAAAAAAGGATCCAACAAAAAATGACGTTGTTTCAGTAATGGAAAAACGACGTCATTTTGTTTAGTGAGGAAACAAAAAAATAAAATTGAAGTTCGTCGTCTTCTTTGGCCAACATTGCCGGAGGATCTCCACGCACAGGTTCTTCAAGATTATGGACCCAATTGTTTGTCATCGTACGAATGCGGCGAATGCGGATATATCAGCTCCATGTACAAATGTGGCGAGCGACCGGTGGAGGTCTCGATGCCTCCGGCGAGCTTGGTGACGGAGGCGACCATGTAGTTGAGGAAGGGTTTCAGGGGTAAAATTATGGCATGTGTCGGTCACGTGCGCCTGTATTGACGTAAAACCACCCGAAAAAGGTATTGGGGACCAAAAAATAATTTTGGGTTTGTTGGGTGTCGGATGTACGCAGTTTGAGACTGAGGACCAAAAGATGGTATTTTAATATATGTTGGGGACCAAATAAAATTTTTAGTCTTATAAAATTATGTACTCATTCATATTACTCAATCGCTCACATCATGTCCGTTAAGTCATTAACCATTTCTCATGGCATGATCATATTCAAATGAGACCATAAGTAGAAAGAAACAAACACCTAAAGAGCACCCGCGAATAGAGCAATGGTTGAATGCTTCAAGTGTCATAAATTGGGACATTTTAAGTATAAATGTCCCGACTGGGAAAAAAGGTATACTATACAGAGTTAGAAGAAGAGGAGGAGATGGTGTTGATGGCCCATGATGATTCACTCCAAACCAAGCAAGAGGACTAGTTTATTGACTCTGGATGCAACAATCACGTGACGGGAGACAAAGGCTAGTTTATAGAGTTGAAAGAAGGGTTTTTTTGAACGGTAAAGCTAGGGAATGACATGACTATAGCGGTTGTAGCGAGATGAAGTATAAGGATGCAAGTGAATGACATCACCCAGGTAATATTAAATGTTTATTTGGCTCCTAAGCTTAAAAACAATAACTTGCTTAGAATGGGAAAACTTTAGGAGAGAGGGTTAACAATCTTGATTGGTGGTGGAACTTGTAAGGTTTTTTCACTCTACAAGAGGGTTAATTATACATACTAATATGAGTGCAAACATATTGTTTTATGTGGTAGTTGTCATGTCTCCTAAAAATTCTATGTGCTTGCAAGTTGAGGAAGTATCGGAGAAAGAGGCTCATTTATGGCATTGTCGTTTTGGGCACCTTAATAATAAGGGGCTTAGAACACTGGCGGATAAGGTGATGGCTGTTGGCTTACCTTTTCTAAAATCTCCTAAGGACATATGCACGACTTGTTTGACGGGAAAGCAACAAAGAACATCAATACCGCATCAGAGTGTATAGAGAGCTTTGAAGCAATTGCAGTTGGTGCATGTAGACATATGTGGACCTATCACACCTGCTTCAAACAGTAACAAGAGGCACTTCTTAAGTTTTATCGATGATTTTAGTCGTAAAACTTGGATTTATTTCTTACATGAAAAGTCAGAAACAATTGAGTTTTTAAGAAATCCAAGGTTTCTGTTGAAAAGGAGATTGGTGCATGTATTACCTGTTTGAGAACAGGCAGAGGTGGTGAGTTTACCTCAAATGATTTTGGAGAGTTCTGTAAGATTGAAGGCATAAGCAGGCAGTTGATGGCGACATATACTCCTCAGCAAAATGGAGTTGCAGATAGGAAAAATCGAACAATTATGAATGCGGTAAGGATGATGTTGAATGAACGAAAAGTTCTGAAATTCTTCTGGCCCGAAGCAGCAAGGTGGTGTGTTCATGTGCAGAATATAAGTCCAACGGCGGCGGTTGAAAACAAAACGAGAAACATTAAGCAATGTGAAGCCTGTGGTGGATTATTTTCATATTTTTGGGTGTGTAGCTCATTCTCACGTACTTGATTAGAAGAGAAGCAGGGAGGATGACAAGAGTAGAAAATATGTATTTATGGGTGTTAGTGATGAATCCAAGGCTTACATGTTGCTTGATCCAGCCACAAAGAAGATCGTTGTAAGCAGAGATGTTATATTTGAAGAAGGAAAAGGCTGGGACTGGGACCAGAGGAAATGGAGTGCAAAAAGGATGTGCTGCATTCGAATGATGAAGAAGACATTGATGAAAAGCAAGAAACCGGGCAGAATGATGAAGAATGCAAGGGTGTTAATTCAAGTGACAGTTATGAACCTTCAAATGAACCAACTGATGTGTCTTAGGAGGTTCATGTTGAAGGGAGGGGTGCCAGAGATAGAAGGAAACCAGTCTGGATGAAGGATTATGAATTGATGGTTTCTTATATTAAAGAAGATGAAGAAGGTGTAAATGTGATGATGGCAAGTGAAGAAGAAGCTGGTGATCCTATTCTTTTTTAAGAAGCGGTCAAAAGCAAGAAATGGAGGGAAGCAATGGAGGTGGAAATAAATGCAATAGAAAGAAACAAGACATGGGAGTTCACAAATTTGCCTATTGGAGTTAATCCTATTGGAGTCAAATGGGTCTTTAAAACCAAGCTGTTAATCCTATTGGAGTCAAATGGGTCTTTAAAACCAAGCTCAATGAACATGGAGAAGTAGAGAAGTTTAAAGCAAGGTTGGTAGCAAAAGGATATGCACATATATATGGAATCGATTACAAGGAAGTGTTTGCACCGGTGGCGAGACTTGATACTGTATGTGTGATACTTACTTTGTCAACTCAACATGGTTGGGAAGTATTTCAACTTGATGTGAAAAGTGCCTTTCTTCATGGAGAGCTTAAAGAGGAAGTGTTCATTCAGCAACCAGAAGGATTTGTTGTTAAGGCACAAGAAGACAAGGTTTATCTGTTGAAAAGGCGTTGTATGGCCTTAAATAAGCACCAAGGGCATGGTACAACAAGATTGAGGCGTAATTCAGACATAAAGGTTTTGAAAAATGTCCCAGTGAGTACACCTTGTTCACCAAATCAAATCAAGGGAACATATTGATTGTCTCTATGTTGATGATTTAATATTTACTGGAAATGATAAGTTGATGTGTGATGAGTTTAAGAGCTCAATGATGTTAGAGTTTGACATGTCTGATTTGGGAAGAATGAAATATTTTCTTGGAGTTGAAGTTATTCAAAGTGAAACTGGTATTTTTATTTTTCAAAGAAGATATGCTCAAGAAGTTCTAACAAGGTTCGACATGGAGAATAGCAATCCAGTGAAGAATCCTATTGTTACAGGGACGAGATTGACCAAAGATGAGCATGGTCCTGGATTTGATGCTACCATGTTCAAAAAGGCAGTTGGGAGCCTTATGTATCTAACAGTGACTCGGCCAGACTTGCAATATGGAGTAAGCTTGATTAACAGGTTCATGGCAAGTCCTAAGCTGTCACACTGGGCTGCACCAAAAATAATACTAAGGTACTTGAAAGGGACGACGAAGTTCGATTTGCTTTACAAGAAGGGAGAACGAAGCATAAGCATCATAGGTTATACAGACAGTGATTATGTCGGGGATTCAGTAGAACGAAAGAGCACTTATGGGTTTGTATTCATGATGAGGTTTGGATCTATCTCGTGGTCTTCAAAGAAACAACCTATGTTGACTTTATCCACAACTGAGGCTGAATACATAGTAGCTTCTCTTTGTGCTTGTAAATGTATATTGCTTAGAAGAATTCTGAAGGAGCTTGGAGCTGAAGAAAAGAAGGGTACTTTGATTCATTGTGATGGCACTTCTGCTATTAAAATGTCTAAAATTTTGTCTTGCATGGAAAGAGTAAGCATATTGAAGTAAGGTTTCATTTTATTAGAGAGTTGGTTGAAGATGGAGTTGTTGAATTGAGCTGTCTTAGTTCTGAGAACCAGGTTGTAGATATAATGACAAAGCCACTGAAACTAGAGCAATTTGAGAAGCTTCGTGGTATTCTTGGCCTTGTTGAAGTCACACAAATAAGCTAAGAGAAGATGCATTAGCTTAAGGGAGGGAATGATAGATTACGTTATTGTCTGTCTTTGAATTGGTCCAGGTAGGTTTAATAAAATCCTAGTCTTCTGGAAGTCTTATAATTCTGGAATGATGGCGCTAAGTTAGTTGCTACTCCCTCCATCCCAACAGAACTGACCACTTTGTTTTTTCAAAATCAAATTTTAAAAACTTTGACCATAAATATAAATTAATCTATATATAATAAATATATCATGTGAGATATTGTTGAATTCATCTTAACGTGTATTTTCTAAATATCATTTTTTTAATACAAAATTGGTATATGTAGTTAGAGATATTAACGGTCGAACATGGTCATTGAAAATTGTGAAAAAGTAAATAGGGCATTACTGATGTGACGGAGGGAGTAATTTTTAATTAGCAATTTCTCATTTACCACTGTTACATATAAATAAACAAATTAACAGTTTAACGTATTTTTTGTACAACGTGGTAATGATTGGTATACAATTTAAGTTGGGACGGAATGAGTAAGGAAAAGTATGTATGTCTTTTCTTCAATTTTATGGTAATTTGGATAATTTAATTCGGTTCGATTTTAACCCAAAAATATGTATTTTAGTTTAGTTTATTCGGGTCAAATTTCAATTTTTAGAAGACCAACCCGAATTAATCTGAAATTTGAATAAATCAAAAATTTAACCGCCAACTATTTATGAATTAGGAAAATGACTCAACAGACTCAACACTTATTCAATTCTTATACCGTACTCTTAGTGTACCATGTATGTACATTTCATGTATATTGAATGTGTATTTTAATTCTATTATCTATGCATTATAATATTCACATGGTAATCACAATCAAGTCATAATAATGTCTAATAACACATAAAAATGTGCATTCATATAATATAGAATGCACAAAATATTTTTAATGATGCGGTGCTCATGGTAAACTAATGATACCTTATAATTTACCACACTTGTTTATGTCAGGTCAGAATTTTAATCGCAAATATTTTCGAATTCCAGAAATGACTTAAGAGGGGGGCAAATTGTAATTCAGCTAATATATGAGGGTGAACCCGAGAGCCACTTGCTTTGGCATCTTTTTTTTGCCCTTTCGGACAGTTTTGGAAAGTGTGTGTGAACGAACATGCTTGTCAATTTTATACCAGTATGCAGTTGCAATTCCTTGTACTGGACCAACTTGCATTATTCTGTTCCAGCTTTTTACCGACCTTTAATCTCCATGCGCAACATCTCCACTATGGCAACTTCAATTTGGTTCAAAATCAACTTGGGCTGCATTATTTTGTGCTACCTCCGTCCCGATCAAAAGTTCTTATACATGTTGACGTAGAATGTAAAGTAGGAATTTGAAGTGAACTGGTTAAGCTTCAGTCACAAATTTGAATTCAATTACGGAAATAGTCAAACTAAGAATCTGGTAATCAAAAGTATGAATCCTTGGCTCCGAATAAGAATATAATTAAAATATAAAATTTTAATTGAGACAAATGGAATTAGAAAGTATGAATCATTGTTGGGACAGGGGGTTGGAGGGAGTAATGCTTATTATTCCACATCAAATGCTACATTTCTTCAGCAATGTCACTCTTTACTTTTACATGTGAATATTAGATCGGTAGAATAAGTGAAAGAAATTGAGTTAAGAATTGAAAAGGTAAAATATGTAAATATTGAAAAAATTATGCAAACAAAAATGAAAAGAGTGTCATTATTAAGAAATCGCATCAAATAGAAAAGAGTGACTATATTAGAACACTGCAGTAGTATTTAACAACTAACATCATCTCCGAGACACTAGGAATAACGAATGTTCAACTTCATTTCTCCTTAATTCAGTATTTTAGACATTTCACATCAGACAAACTTTGACGACACAAGTTACAAACATTCAATATATGTGAAAATGAGAGAAACAAATAATTTAAGAACTACAAATTAAAAAAAAAAAGTCTTCAAAATATTCAATACATCTCTCACAAGGAACAAATTAGTGTTCAGAACATTGTGATTGACTCCCATTTTGGCAGTTTCTTCCTCAAATTTGTGGCTTAGGACTAAAACAGGTCCTATTTTAGGGTTTAAGACTAAACCCAAAACCCTAAAAGAATTCATACTTTATATACTCTGAAGACAACATAAAGGTTAGAGAAGGAACTTTCAATCTCAGATTACAGCTAACAAGTTTTTGTCAAATAGTGCACTGCAATTTCTACCAACCACAAATCTGATTCTCCCATTTAACAATTTGGGAATCAATTCTGAGATATTTTCAGACCAAAATCATCAGTCAACTAGATGTACACGTGAGAACTGCCGAGCCGAAAGTAATGTATAATTTGGGAAAAAGAATTGCCTTTTTCTTAAATAGATCCCTTTAACCAGTATAATATTATTCAGTACAGAGAGAGCATCCAAAAATTCATACAGCTTAGCTTCTCTACGAAAAATTGATGATTTCATCCCAAAAACAGGACAATAATCTCCTTCTTGGTCTAAGAACTCTTGATATAATCAATCAATATGATTTCTCACACTATAACAATGTTGTATCATCATCATCATCATCATCAAAATGGTTGCAACAATAATTATAATGCTGATTCAGGCAATCTTACTGTTCCATTCATTCTCCCCTCTTGTTGAACGATCCGCTTAGTTTGCTGTCTGTCTGGTAGAACACGATTTCCCCTGTGTCGCTCACGTAGTGATCTTGGCTGATGCTGCTCACGAGGTTCCCGATCAGGTGAAATGGGATTGGCCCGGATTTTCTTGGCTCGCGGTAGTACTTCCCGAGAACTGGTTTGGCTGCCGCTGTCTGCAATGCATCGTCCCAAATCAGCAAATTCAGACATGATGTGTGATAAATTTATAGTTTGTGAGTGTGTAAATGACGAGTTATGTTACCGCTTCCTTTAGGTTGTAGTGAGGGATTTGAGGGAACAGATGGTGTATAACGTGCGTTCCAATGTCGTGGTGAACATTGTTAATCCACCCGTAATCGCGATCAACCGTGGTTAGTCCACCTCTCAGGTAAGACCATTCCTGTTTCAGATTGGAAAAAATAGAGCCATTCGATCAGATCCTCAAGAAGTGTGAAAGCATAAGCATAATGCAAAGTTACATGCCCTATGTTACGAACAAAAAGCGCATTTCAGCTAGAAAAAATACCCTAATTTAAGTGATTATTCACAAGAACATGACAGTAAATTCGCTATGCTATTGAACAAATGTTCATTTCAGATGGCGAAAGCACCTTATAGCTCAAGTGGTGAATCACTAAAATGCGTAAGTTTGTAACTTTGTTACCTTTCCACGGTACCAGGGGAGTTTCTGTTCATGTCCATGGTGATGCAAATAGGTAACAGCATCCAACCACATTACAAAGACCTAGTAAATCCAACACGAAACCAATTCAATTCAATCGATACAATGAACAACGAGAAACTCATAAACACATCGAGATTTCTAGGAACTAACCAAGTAGGGAACTCCATAAACCTTGAACATCTGGAGAGGACCAAACATGGCTGATAGGGACACAAGCAGAGCCACCATAAGAGACCAGCAAACAGTGGAAGTTATCACATTTTTCCTCTCATTTGCTGGGAACAAATCACTGTAAGGATTGAAATGAGAGCCCGATTTCCCCGGACTTCTACTCCACTGCCAAAATCAATCCACCATTCATTCAGACATGAACCAGAAATCAAAAGCATAAACTTCAAAATCTCAATCTCAATCTCACCAGATAGATAGGATATGCCAACATGGGAAAAGGGAGCTTGTATCTGAAAAACTTAGTTTTGTAATTCAGCTCCTTGTACATCTTTTCCGGCAACTAAAACACAAACACAGTTACAAACATAAAGAATCAAGAAACGCATGCATACTTTTGTTCATCTAACCATCATTTCCAATGCGAAAAACACTAATCTTACCGGGACCCAAGATTCATCCCTCTCAACATTTCCATGGTTCTGATGGTGAGTCTTATGGCTGATTCTCCTGCAAACACACACACAAACACACACTAGCATCAAATCTCGATTCAAGAAAACCAAATGCAAAACAGAGCAGCCATGAAAGTACCATCCATGGTAGGGTACGAGGATTGACGAGTGCAGGATGTGCCCCACCACATTGTTCAACGTGGGATTGTCGGAGAAACTCCCATGTCCACTGTTCGAACATCAAACCAATCAAAAACACCAAAAAGAATCCAAATTCAAGAAATGCAGAATCTCAAGCAGCACAATACCAATCATGGCCGAGGACGAAAATGGCCCAGAACATCGTCCCCTGCGCCGCCCAGTAAACCGGCCACACCGCCCACGCGTTCACATAAACCGAGAGAATGGCCAGTGCCGCCACCGCAACCACGTCGCGGACGACATAACTGAGTGACCGGACCGGATCCTTGACCCAGCAATGGTCGGGAATGGCGGCCCGAATCTCAGCAATCCGGAACGGAGGAGGCGCACTGGGATCAAAATCAACGTTCTTACACTCTTCCGCCATGAATGTCTGCTTCATTCTCACTGTTCTGTTGCTGAGAATATATATAGAGGACGGTTTCGCCCTCCGCTCTTCCTGCCGAAAGAAGGGAGAGAGGAGAGTGGATTGGGCAAAGGGTTCCGCTTTCTGGTTTCTATATTTATAGTTTCTATAATGAAAAAGGTTCGGAATTCGAGATTGGGAAATGGACCGAACAACGTTGAACAGTGCAACAAAAATGGTTCGTAAACAAACAAAGTTTGCTTCTTCTCTGCAACGTTTTTGAATAAAAATGCACTGCCATGGAGGTTGGATTTATAGGACTGGTTCTGCAGCGTGGGTGTGGGTGCCTCTGTTTTAGGGTACCCTACGGTTGTCACTGCCCACGCATCACAAGATGCTTTTCCTGGTACAATGTTTTGACGTTTTTTGTTGCGTCAAATATTCGGTTATTCCTATTCCTGTTTTCGAGGAGCTCTTCACTTGAGTCACTATGTTTTACTCCGTCCTTCTCAGAGTTAACTCCTTATTTACGAGTAACTTTTTTCGACGCAAGTTGACCATAAAGTTTTAATCATACTCCCTCCCTTCCTAGAAAATTACACACTTTTTGGTCAACTTTCTCAGACCATGTTTGACCATCAATAACTTTAATTACAGATATTAATTATACATTAAAATTTTTATATTTAGAAACTACGTCGACATAGGAGTTTAACAATATATCACGTGATGATATTAGAGTCTTGTTACTAATTGAAATTTGTGGTCAAACATGGTTTGAAAAAGTTAACTGAAAAATGTCATTTTCTCTGGGACGGAGGGAGTAATATACATAGGTTGATTCATTGTAACTTGTACTTACCAAATACGTTATTATTATATATAATTAAAGTTATTGATTGTTCAAATGACAAAGTTTTGGTCTTTTCATAAGTTTATGGAAAGACGGAGTTTAATTATAATAATAAAATCTAAAAGGTCTTTGTTGCAATATTAAAGTTTTATTATGCAACGTGTAGTAGTTATAAATTTTATAACCCGGTTCATA
>JAULKM010000007.1:18284197-18294748 GCA_032355605.1 Rubia tinctorum
TTATTCAGATCGGTTTTGATTTTGAGTATTTCAGGGGCAAAGCCAAATAAACCAAAAACCGATTAAACTAACCAGACGACCACCCCTACTAAGCATCACGTAAGGGGGTTGTTGATACTGTTACACGGACATCAGATGTTGGATATCTCACAGGCAAACTTGTTGAAGTAACCCAATGGGAATCAGGAGAGCAATTGGCAACGACAAAAGGGACAATAGGAATCAGGAAAGTGCTTGGGACGAACTTTCTGAAGGGGTTCTTGAGGTGGCCGGGTTTAAGTTTCAACTGGAGAGGGGGTTATCAGGATCATCCGCCGAACCAAAGTGTGACCAAATCAATGAGAAGGCGGAGGAGGGGCATTTTTGGTGTGTTTGTGTGTGTGAATTGTAGTTGTCTACTAATTTTGGAACTACTACAAAATTCAGCGACGCTAGAATTGCAGTTAAGGAATTCACAGATGCTAAAAAAATTCCCAAAACTCAAATTTGAAGTAGGGCCAGTTTCGTCTTTTCATTTCATGTCAACGCCGATTTTTTTGGATAAATGTCGGTCTCCAGCACCATAGTTATACTTTTCAAAGTAAATGGTGTTCGTATGTAGAGTTACATTTTTGAAAAGGTGAGGGTTATATTTACACTTACAAAAAATAACTCTTACAAGAGAACTAGGAGTCATTTGTACATTTTCCCCAAGAAAAATAAATAAATTTTAGAAGATTACGATAAAAGATGACAGAGTGACCCATAAAAAAATTATTTCTTAGTATAATGACTAAACATGGTCTTTTTTATTCCGTTGATTAAAAGCTTCACTTCTCCATGATAACAAAAAAAAAATGAATTTAGTCTATCATCTTTAATGAAATAAGGTTCTTTTTAAAACAAAAATAAAGTTAGTGATTTGCTAAGTCAATAGGCATAGTTTGTCTTATTTACTCCAAACAAAATATGAAGGTAATATCATATTTGAATATATTTTTCATACTTGATAAGATTTATTAAAGTATTCATCCTTAATTCAAAATATATAAATTAACTAGTGCATTTGCGAAGGTTCAGGATTTACGTGAGTTTTTAATTAAGAGTGAGTTTTAATTTTCGTTACCATATTGTAGCCAAGTATTATTTACAGTCCCCATACTAAGAAATGTACTCCCTCCGTTTTTCTGTTTATGATATCATAGTTTTAGGTGTTTGGATTTATGTGAAGAAAATGAATGAGTGAAATTGAATGTAGAATGTAAAAATTAGAATGAGTGGATAAAATTGAAAGAAATTTAACAACAATGGAAAGAGTGTCAAATAAAAGAAAATATTCATTTATATTAAGTGTGCCATAAATTACAAAAGAGAGTGTAATTATAGCCAATGTATTAATTAATTTGTGTTATGAATATAGGTAACTTTATACTTAGAAACTAGTACTCTCTCTGTCCCAATTATATTTGCACAGCAATCATTATCACACTGTTTAAAAAACATGTTTGACCGTTAATATTTTTACCTACGTTAAATAAAGGCAAATAAAAAGTTGATATTTAGAAACTACTTGTTACGAAAAATTGAACAATATCATACACGATAATATTGTTGTTCATATATCTATTCAAATAAACCGTCAAACTTTGATAGAGAATAGTGTCAAAAAAGTAAGAGTACAAATACAGTTGGGACGGAGGAAGTATCCAAATATTTAAAGGAAAAGGAAATAGCAAGAAAAATAAAGAATATTAAAGGGGAGATGTTCTTCTTACTCATTTCATTTAGGATGGTCGGTAACCTATATATAGTGTTCCACCTCATACGTTAACAAGAGTACATCAATTTTATCTTTCAAAGCAAGTGAATGCATTTATAACTTCACTTCATTCACTATCAAATTGTAGAACGAAGTCCATATATAACCTTACTTAATTCACAAAAATGCACATATAACCATGTGATAATTGAAAGTGCAAATATAACCTTACATAGTTAGTCTATGTGCAAATATAACCTTTTCCGAGTCAATTTTACCCTATGGTTTTTTTAATAAAAAGTGAAAAATAGTGAAATTATTATACCCCTCCTCTACTTCTACGTTTCTCTCATTTTCCTTTTGCATTTCTCTTCATTTTCTCTTCTTCCACTGAGAGAGAAAATTACATTTCTCTTCTTCCACTTGGCTCCGGTGCCCTAGTGGTAGCGTGGCGGGGGCGGGTTCCCGATGGACGGTGACACGAAGAATATTAGTGAGGGAGGTGAGGGAGGAGAGGAGTGGTGGGTCTCGATTTTTCAGCGCTTGGCTGAGCGGCGCTGGAAATGGTGATCGATGGTGGCGGAGGTGGCGTGGGGCTAGGGTTTTGGTGGAGGGCTGGGATGAGGCTGTGCTAGGATGTTCGATGCCAGTGGAGCTAGAGTTTGGGGAGGTGGCAGAGTGGTGCAGTGATGAATGGAGCTGCAGGGGAGATTTGGAGTGGTGGGCGGAGGAGATTTGAAGTGGTGGGGCTAGGGCGGAGACGGGGTCAAGGCGGAGACGGGGCTAAAATGCTCGCCAGATTAGACAAATTAAGCGTCGGTGGGTCTAGTGTCTCGGAGGTCTGGTGAAGTTCGACGATTGAAGCGGATAACATCTTGTCGGTGCTGACGTCAGCTCGCGGTGGCACTGCTTCTCGGGTTGTTGGGCTCGCCGGAGAAGGGAGAATAAGGTCATCGTCCTCGGAGTCGCTGATTTCATCATTGTCATCGTCATCTGGGATCCCAAAATCCAGGTCAAAGAAGGGCCCATTTGCTAGAGTCGTCGGAGAAGGAGGTAGAGGACGGATTGGCGGCAGTGAGTATGGTGGTGGCGGTGGAAGCGGAAAGGGCAAAATTGTCCATTCAAATTCAACATTTGGCCCAAGGACTTTTTTATCATTTCAAATAAGGTCAATTATCTGGAAACTCAAGTCAATGTCGAAAATGTCACCAGAAAGTTATATTTGCACTTTCGTTAAGTATTTAGGGTTATATTTGCACAAAAAATTATCTCAGGGTTATATCTACACCTTCTCAATTATATATGGTTATATTTGCATATTTCCCCAATTTGTAAGAGCATCCACAACGGTGAGAACTTAACTCCACTTTTCTTGATAATGAACACGCCTTATTTAAGAAGAAGTATTGTAGAGTTTAAAGAATCACTCCTTAATAAGAAGTTGCTTCTTAGTTAAAGAGTTGGTACCTCTTTATTTGTGAAGAACCAACCAATCAGTGATGGACTCTTTGCATGGCATGTTTTGTATTTTCAATTTCATTGATTTATAGTTAAAGTTTAATTTTGATTATGTATATTTTCATAAATGAGATTATTTGTTTTTTTTAAAATTTTGAATATTTTCTAATTTTATTTATGCATTTAATATCATTTAATATCACATAATATATTATATTGGAATGTAGAAGATCAAAATCCAACCATGCAAGTCACGGGAGAGTTAATTCAAAAAATTCAAAATTCAATCCATCGACGCTCGGAGATTCAGAATTGGGACATCATCATCAACTTAGAGCGGATTTCGTTGAATATACCAAACATTTTGGAAATAGGGATCAAATATAGTTTTATTAGAAAATATTATGATATTGATTAATATTTGCTAATTTTAAATCATATAAATTTGGCAAAGTTTTGGGAAAGACCTTCTTTCTATAGGCATATGGAAAGACGAGGTTGAATTGAAATTATAGAAAGGTAAAAGGTTTTAGTTGCAATATTAAAAATATATTATGCAACATGTAGGAGTGGTAGGTTTATGACCCGATTAATACAACCTGAAAATTTTATTTTAATTTCTTCACATTTGCAGTTTAAACCTTGGTCTTTCCATAATTTATGGAAAGATTGTCTTTCGAGAGACGGACATGTTTGTGTTATTTTTAAATAGTCACTACACTATAATTTTTAATTTGCACGATATTGATATTTTATAAAATATAAATAAAAGTTTAAATATTTTTTATTAGAGATAGTGATGTGGTGCTAAAGAAGTGATTCTCAAATATCATTCCATTGTTAGTAGTAGACGGTTCTTACCCAATTTTTATCAAAATTGATGATGTGGCTGCTCTTTAAATCCACTACCATTGTGGATGCTCTAAGTTTCTCTTAGAGCAAATCCAACAGGTTCCCTAAAATTGGAATGAAAATCAATATTCCCTATATTTTTTTGATTCAACTCTAACAGCTTCCATATTTTGCATGATTTGTCATTTAATACACTATAGTTTCATTTTAATTTAAAGCTAAGAGTTGACTTTTAATCACTCTAAAATACATTTAAAAATTAATACTAGTTGGTTTTTTGTATTTAAAATCAATATAACAAATTGAAAACTAGAAGTTAGATATAAATTAGAAAGTAAAATATATTTTTTCTTATTCTTATTTTCACCCAATTTGAAATAAAAAACAGATGACATTAAAAAAACCAACAAAGTTAGCCATATTTTTATCATACTCGTATATGAATTATATAAAAATTTACGCTCAATCTATTTACCATCTACTAAACCCGGTACAAGAAATTACATTAAACATCCAAATTGCCATTTTTTCTTCCAAGGGAGCGAAAAATAAATTTTAAAAATAAATATTATGTCTAGCCTACTTTTTTTTTGTAATGGTGACTCAGTTTGATCGATTACGGTATCAATAGTGTGATGGCGTGATCATGTTTATATTATAAAAATTAATAATTATTTTTTGAAAATAATCAATATAATTAATTTAATTTAATTAGAATAATCACATCTAAAAACTTCAAAAACTATAAACTATAAATCAAAAAAAATAATTTCAATATTTTAAGCAAATCAGTATTGACAAAACCCTTAAAAAAATATAAAGAAGCATCTCATCCGAGCTCGAGATTCTACTAGTTTTCTCTAAAAAAACATTTGCTGAAAGTTGAATGTATTTTATAGCAGAAATGGAAAAATGAAGAAAATATTGAATTTAAATTTAATAAAAATGAATATTGTATTATGATTTAATGCATTCAATTGGAATTGCATTAAATTTTCATTACCTATAATATTTTTCTCTTTCTACAAATATAGGGAAGCAAATATTCGCTCTCATCAAAATCCCTATTTTAGAAAATGGGATAAGGAAGCTCTTGGAGATTTAAAATCAAGTAAAATCCCAATAATCAATGAAAATTTCTATTATAGAGAAGTTGTTGGACTTGATCTTACTATGTGCATCGTTAAACATCAAACGTCGCTCCAATTTTCCCTTTTAAAGGGTAAAAATATACATTTCACCTCCGTTATCCTATCTCACTAACATTGCCCATATCCACAACCAGGCCCGGCCAATTGATGAAGCACATGAAACCGTTGCTTCATGCTCCAAATTTGGCCATTTTTTGGGGCCCATTTTTTTAAAAACAAAAGCCTATTATATATGCATAATAAAGGTGTGTAAAATTCAAAGGAAATTAATGAATCTGAATTTAAAATGAATAAAAAGGCCCCAGCCCAAACTCCAAAGTTCCTTTGCCTAATTGCCTTCTGCTTTGCGCACAAGTACATGAATGGTTATCCAAATGTCTTGATTGCTTATAGGATACTACTCACTATACCTGTAATTGTTCCTTCACTGAAAGAATTTTCTCCAAGTTGAAATCGATTAAGTCGTACATTCGTTCTACCATGCCGCAAGATAGATTGAGCGGACTAGCTACTCTATTTATTGAGCGTGATTTGATTATAGAAGCCTGATTGGTGAATTTGCTTCTAAAAAAGCACGTAGAGTTGTATTAAAGAAGTGAAAATATTGTATTTTTATTAAGTTTAATATATTTAGTAAAATTAACTATGTTTTGATTATATATGAGGCCCTTTTTTATTGTTCGCTTCAGGCCACTAAAATATTAGGGTCGGCCCTGTCCAAACTGCCATAACCTCGCAAATCTTAGCTAACTCATCGTTGACCATAGCCATAATCTTCTTCTCAACTATAGTAGCGCCTTTCATACCCTCATTTTTTCCATAGCTACCGAGACCAACACCATCTTCCCTCGAACCCTAATTAGAAAAACAAAATAACATTTCTAACTCTTAAAACAAAAAAATCATTCTTTAACTCTTACGCCACTTAAAGTCGCACCTTTACTTTTTGAGTTAAGTTGTTCATCCATATCATTCAGTGATTTTTTTTATAAAAAAAAATCATTACCTTCTATTATGATAAAATTTAGATTATTCTCATTCACTCATTTTGATTCTTCTGCATTCAATTCAATTTGCTCACTCATTTAGCATTTTTTTTAATAAAGCAATATAAGGCAAACTGAATTAGTGCAAAAGAATACCAGTAGTACCGTTGTGATAATTCATCAAAGGCCAAGACTTTGAAATCCTACCAATTGCAAAATGTAGCTTTCTATTTTTCAAAAACAAAAATATTTGTGTAGCATTCCTTATCAAGCAAATGGTGACCCTAAATTCATCCTAGAACATCAAGAAAATATTCAGCAATCTATATCTAACACTAATTACACTATATAGTGAATTTTACAAGATTCTTGGGTATGTGTGCCTTAAACTATACAAATGTCCCAAGATTCTAAGGTATTTGCTATATTTATCCTCTGTTGTGATTTGAAGCCTGCCCACTAACCCCAGAAATCTGCTTCAAGTTAGTAAGGGCATCTTGAGCATGCCTCTTAGTTGTAGGGGTTCCCTGCTTAAAGGCATCCACAAGTGCCCTTACAAGGGGCTGATTCAGTGAGCATTTGAAAGCAAAGCTTTCCACCTTAAGTATCTTGTCCACCATCTCAATGGCCTTTTCTTGAAGCTCTCCAGGTCTGGATTCTGCAAACAGACTAATCACCCTATCCACCAGCCCTATCTCTTCAACCTCATTCAATGCATCCTTTAAAGCACTCGGGTTTTTGAGAAACAGCGTCGAAAGTGCCCTTAATGCAGCTACTTGGGCTGAAGTGTCCTTACAAGATAGGGCATCCACCAATGGCTTGATAGAGCCACTCTTGAAGAGGCAGATTTGGCTCTTCTCTTCACAGGGAGCTGCATGGATAGGGCACATTGGGAAGGGTGGGGGTACCCTAGAACACATAAAGAAAAACGAGCAAGTTCCGTGGGGCGGTTGTGGGAAAGGGTCCTCAGTAGCAAGTACTTGCATTCCGCATTCTGATAAGGACTTTAATCCGAGGGCGGCTAGCTGTATCGCCCTTGGTTTTGAGGTGAAAACCAGCTGATCACGGAAAAACGTCATGAGACGGTGCTCTTTGATCACAGAAACCGACTGTGAATCCGTGAACCTAACGAATTGGAGCAGCATGCCGAGAAGTCCCTCTACCATGCTGGAGTTGGACCAGCGATGATGGCGCGCCTTTATAGTGGTAACAGTCCACTGGATGAAACTCGGGTCAATGATCGACTTTGCTTCATCAGCAGAAAAGCTGAAATTTGCAAGAATGCACGCTGAATCTGATCGCTCGCTGTCTGTGGATTGATCATCGAGGATCTTGTTCTTGAGCATGAGAAGCTTGTTGGAAGGCCTTAATGCAGCGGCAAGCTCTTCGCTGAGCTTCTCAGAGAGGACTCTGGTGAGCCTGAAAGCATAGATTCTGTGTTCTTCGTTAGGGTTCTCGAGAAATGTAATCACTCTCCTGATACCATCTCCAAATCTTATATGAGAAGTGACAGGATCTGCAGAAAACAAAGTAGGAAAGAAATTTAAAGATCAAACACATTTTAAACATCTAAACCTTTTCATGATATCCCGGAAATAATTGGTCATTTTGATCGGCTATAAGCTGTCTAACACATTGGTTAACTGAATGATCAACAATTTAAGATCAACATGCTCTCATAGTCATCTAGTAAACAAATTAATGGTTTCATAGAAATGAGAGGTCCTTTAGACCGGCTATATTCAGTCTGAACAAATGTGCGTATAACCAGTCAAAATGGCTAAAAACCATCATAAGGGACCAAAATCACCAAAGTGGTGATTTTTCCAGTAAAAGACTGATTCAAAAAGTAATAGCCCTGAAGCAATACCTGATGCATGGGGGGATGATGCGATGTGATACAGAATCTGCAGAACATACAACTGGGATTGAGGTGGTGCATGCAACAAAAGCCTCAGGAACCTAGAAATAATTGCCTCTGATTGCAGTAAATTCCCCGCTTTATCAGCAGATGCCAATTCCCACTGTCCCGAACGCGCTACAATGTTTGCAACAATTGATGCAGCTAAGGTCTTCTGATCTGTTGACGCGACTTGACTCTCAAAAAGAATGAAGGTCAGCTCAGGAAGAACGGCCGAATCAATCAGGACACTCACATTATCATCGAGGCACGATAGGCTATACAGAGCTTGCAAGCCCGCTGCCATTCCTTCTTCCTTTGACAACATTTCGACGAAAATCTTGGTTCCATGGAGTGCAATGTGTTCTTTACTGGTATTTGTCAATGTTATCCTCCCTATTATGGATGCCATCTCTATTTTGACTTCATCGGAGCCTGTTGGAGAAGAAATGTTAGCATTGATGATTTTCAGTGGTGACACAAATTTCTTGTAAAGTAAGACGTTACCTTCGCGCATTTGTTTTAGTAAAGGTTCGAATCTTCCAGCAATGGCTAATTGCTCGGTGTTGTTTTCGACCTTCTCTAGGCGTTTCAAGACTTGTTCGGCTAGATTAGATAACGAAGGGTTCTCCAGATTATCCGCCATGCTAGAAAGTAAGACCAGCGCTCCTTTTGCAGAAGCTATTTGAAGGCACAACGTTTCATCGCTTGAGAAGTCAAGGAGTAACTTGACTGCACATTCTTTCTCTTTCTCTGAACTCCCGATCAAACCTCGTATTGCCAACCTGATGATCCCCTCTTCAAGCATCATCATCTGCAATATAGTCGAATCTATTAGTCTTGCCAGAAAAAAACGAAAACAAAAGTTTCATCTCTACATTTATTTCGGAGTGTGATCCTTTTAACTGGATACAAGCAACCTAACAAGTTCTTTTAACCAGCTATAAGCACTCTAGGAAATCCGTTCACTGAATGATCAACAATCTAACACTACTACAGCCAGTCATACTGATGAAACATGCAAACAAGCCATACACAAGGGACTAAATTTAACCAAAGATAAAACAAAGGGAACAAAATGACTGGACCGTAAACATAGGAACCTAAAGATTCAAAGTTTCAGTCACCGATATGGATAAAATACTTGAGCAGAACATCCTAAAACAGCTCAAAACCCAATCTTTAGATGATCCAAGTACACTAGCAATAACATTCACGACAGCAGGGTTTTATCTATTCAAAATATCATTCTGAACCTTATAAATCTTGTAATCAGACAGAGTTCTAGTCGAAAATTTTAAAAAGGCTTAATGTACAACTTACCCTGCTTTCATCATCTTTGGCCATGCAAAGACAGACCATAAGAGCTTTGCTTCTTAACAAAGATCCCATGACCTTGGAACAATCCCGAAGCAGCTTCATAACCATACCATCAATGCCAGCATTCCTCACTCTGTATCTACTACTAGGATGCTCTTCGCAAATGGTATGAACATTCTCAAGAACCCTCTCGACATCATCCATCGAAGCACTATCATGATCCTCACTCAAACAAGATACAGACCTCTTAATCTGAACCTCAATGTTCCTATTCAGCCACTCTTCAATGGCACCAGCCAATCCAATGTTAGGTTTCAGCTCCAAAGAGTTCAACACCACCCCAGAAATTGGACACGTGGGCTCACGGCCATCATCAAAACACCTCTCGAACCAGTACTCAATCGCAGTCCTTTCATAGGTCTGCCCCGATTCCAGCGCTACCGGATCCTTCATAACTTCCTTAGTCAACGGACACAAAAAGTTCTTGAAGGGGGTGATCTGGGCACCTTCCTCATCATTATCAAAATCCAATCTTTGAGTCAAAATGTCAGGCTGGGCAGCCCAACTATCAATGATCCTTTCCAATGAGGTCAAAATCCGCCTCTCGGATAAAGAAACTGAGGTCCCCACATCAATTCTGAGAAGCCTAACCTGCTCAGATAATGCAGAATGGTCATTAGATTCTATACCTAAAGCCCTTGCTAAATCCAACACCATTGCACTTTGCACTGCCTTGCTGCTAGGTCTCCCTTGCCCTTCTTTTTGCAAGGTACATGTAATTCTCTCTTCATTCTCTGTAACCTACAAAATCACACCCCAAGAACCCAACTTTAATGGAATTATGAAGAACTAACAACAAAAAGAAGAAAAAAAACACACACACACTGAAAGGGGGAAAAACTAATTTGGATTGAAAGAAATAAGATTACCTTGAAAAGGGCTTGTTTCATATCAGTAGAAAGGTCGGAAATTTTCTTGTGGAGGTCGGAGACGTCGTCGTTTTGGAGAGCGGATTCAAGAAGGGCTAACCACGCGGCAATGGCCGACGTCCGTTCTTGGAGGGAAGAGCAGAGCTCACGGCACTTGACCAGCACGAAAATCTTGCTTTTACTTCTATACACCGACATGGCCTCAGAAGCCCTCGTC
>JAULKM010000007.1:18304091-18336001 GCA_032355605.1 Rubia tinctorum
ATCAAAGTAACATGAATATAATCCTTGACATGAGCGTATCTCTGACAGACATCCTTCCTGATAAAGTCGCTAAGTTCACCGCTGAACTCAACCCCAGTCGGGCAACCTCCGACAACAACACAATGCAGCAGCCGGCTTTTCTCATCCTCACTAACTCCTGCCATAAACAGCAACATTCACCATCACTAAGCATATTCCCAGCAGAAAATCAATATCATCATCATCATCGAAATATTTGAAACCAACCTGGAACATCAGAGAGCATCAAATTCAGGAGCAGCTTTCGCCGGATTTCCTGAGCATGGTGAACCTCGCGAAGGAAAATCGCATGTTCCCTAACACCCCTAATACCAAATGTGGATGCCTCAGCCCCGGAAGCAATAATCAGCTTGTCATACGCAATATCAAAGCTCCATGGGGACAGAGTCTCCACTCCATCAGTCACAGTTTCGCATTTCACCTACCCAATTTCAAATAAAAATCAAGTTCATCAGAGCCAAATTCAAGAAACTCTAAATTACGGCTCCCTTTGCCCCTAAACTAAAAGTGCAAACTTTGGTGTTTTTACACTTGCTCTGTAAAACACGTTTTACAGTCTTAAATCATAACTAAGCATTATAAAAGTAAAAACTTACTTGCTCTGTAGAACATGTTTTACAGACTTAAATCATAATTAAACATTACAAAAGTGCAAACTTTGGTGTTTTTACACTTGCTCGGTAAAACATGTATAACCAACTTAAATCATAACTAAACATTATAAAATTGCTCTGTAAATCATGTTTTACCAACTTAAATCATAACTAAACATTATGAAAGGGCAACCTTTGGTATTTCTACACTTACTCTGTAAAACATGTTTAACCAACTTAAATCGTAACCAAGCATTATTTAAAAAAAATGCTCTGTAAACATGTTTTACCAACTTAAATCATAAATAAACATTATAAAAAGTAGACATTTTAAAAAAAAATAGACGTTATAGCAAATTAAACAATATTCTAGTAATAATTGGCAGTATAAGCGTGCAGTTTAGTACTAGACAGTCATCGATATTTACCACATGGTTGTTGAAATCAACGCCGGTAGAATTCGCCATAAAGTAGAAAGAACCGGGTTCTGTGGAAATCGCGGGCTGAATCCGGCCAATGGGCTCCGCCACGGACCGGAATTCGAGAGTCCCGACACAAGTAGACGCAAGCAGAGGAGTGAACACCATGTGATTTCTCGGAGAAACGCACACGACGTCGTAGATACTCGTATCAATGTCCTTTATCAGCCGACATCCAGCCCACCCGGACCCCAATACCACCACCCTGGGCTTCTGACCACCCGTCGTGGGCCCCAACGCCGGAGAAGTGGGACCCGGTCTCGCCGCCGCCGGCGCGGCGGTGCTAAACTGCAGAAGCGAGCGGTGGCCGAGTGAGTAGATAATCGATTTGTTAACGGAAATCGCGGGTTTAACTGATGATTGCGACGATCTTAACGCTGCCGTGGACAGTTGGACGAGGTTTCTGAACCAAGGCATGGTTCTTGTCGGAATCTCGGATGGGATATTTTTTTTTTGGTTTCCCAAGATTCCAACTTTTGGGGGGATTCTTTAAGAATTTGAGGGAATATGCAAAAGGGTTGGAGACTTAAGCATGGTTTTGGAGATTGGAAGATGCATTGGGAATGGGTATCCAACAATTATGGAAGAAAGTTCTGAGCAGAATGGAAAAAATGGAAGTGCAGTAATGGCGGCGGCGGAGAAGGGTCAACAGGTGGCGGGGGAGGATTGAAATCGTGAACGCAAGAGATTGGGAACTGAAATTTTGGCGCAACAAGATTAATGTTGATGAAGTCAAACCGCACAAAAATTGGTCCTTTATCCAGAAGTTATGGACCTTATGAATTAGCCTTCTTGTGAAAGAGTTGGAGCTAAAAACAGCTTTCAACCATGAATAAAATTTTGACGACTGATATTTCTATATTAGTTAAATGTTGGAATAACCGAAAAAATATTATGGAGTAACTTTTTAGGTTAGGAGTTGCTTTAAAATTTGACAACTAGTGACGAATTATTCCTTCTTCTTTTTTTTTTTTTGCTTTCATGAAAATGTGGTTATTTATAGGAGAAGAGATATTGTATTTCTCGGGATTGATTTGAATAGAATAATGAAGGGATTATCTTAAGTGAATGGCTCAATGATTAAACCATTGAATATTGAATTTTCTTGATTAAGAAAATTGTGCTTCTTACTCGATATCTTTCTTTCTTTCTTTCTCTGTTCAATTTCTGTTATGTTCAAAAACTAGTGAAAGAAAAGAATTATGTATTAGTACGTGTATTGTTACGTGTTAATATGACTTTATCATGAAAATCAAGGATTCATGCCAGAAGAATTTGTTTTAAAGACAAGAAATAAATTTTGAGACCTTGTTATAGCTGTTGTACCTGCATGAAACATCTTGCTGGCGTGTTTAAGTTTTTGACGACATTAAATTTAATACTTTCACAATTTGCATGAATTTTTTACGTTTATGTTGTGGGTGGCAATCAATTATATTTTTAGGATTTTGTATATGATTATTCTATACACGTGATTTAATTGTCATTTAATCTATATTGTCAAATTGCGTGTTACTATTTGATTTTCAGAATCATTGTCAATATTCTTACAATAAATTCTTATTTCTTTATTGTACTGCGTTGTTATTACCAATAGCGAATTTCCTCTAGAAGAACGGTTTTTGTGAACACACATGACTCATACAAGACCCCAAACAAACAAAGGAAGGAAGGAAGGAAGTAAACAAACTCAAATATAGTAACAAAACATCATTAGTCACTACTTTTTGGTTGAGAGTTGGCAAAGACAAAAACGGTAAGCACGTACGCAATTGTAATTAAGCATCAATTTACAACGTTGATTTCAGGGTCGGCCTTTGGATTTGGGCTTGGGTGCTGGTTTGGGAGGCTTTTTTGGGCCATGGGCCCCATTTGCGGACTCTCTTTCATAATCATTCAACCATATTCCCAGTAGTGCCCTTCCTCCAACCTGCTCTTCCTCTCCGGTCAAAATGAATTAAATAATATATCTATCAAGTAATAGTAAATTTTAATGCATTTTAATTTAACTTAATAGTTGAAATTGGATTTCAAAAGTTAAATTAGGAGTTAATAACGGGACAGTGAAGTGCAGATTAAGATACTTACATTGAGGCGTATATTTTTATTCCTATCGTTTCTCAGCTTACTTCTAATTGCAGAGGCATAATTATTAGGCTTAGTTTTGAGAAAGCAATTTTTATATAAGTTAATGGAACCCAAGTGTCAAGCTATTGTACTTGATCTGTCTCACAAGTTGTATTATTACGTGAAAATCTCACCTCAAATGTGTGTGAGAAAGGTTTGCCTTGATTTGAATACAACGGAACTCACCCCTTAAAAAACAATTGGAACATGGAAAAAAATTCAAAATGAAATTAAATAAAAAAATTATAAATTTATTATTGAATTTCACACTTGAATTTATTTTGTTGGATAAATTTATTTAAATTACATATTAAAGGTAAAAAAATAATGAGTATGATAGAGAGAATCAAATGAGATCCACGGAGTTGGATCAAAGTGGTCTCAACCACTGTGACTAGGGATGACATGGGTCTAGGACCCGACTCAAACCCTTTGGGTCGGGTATGGGTCTAAAAAAATTAGACTCATTGAGTCTGGTTCCGGGTCCGGGTTTTAGATACGGGTCCGGGTCTAAGATACTAAGACCCAGAGCCGACCCAGACCCA
This sequence comes from Rubia tinctorum, assembly GCA_032355605.1. Classification (NCBI taxonomy): domain Eukaryota; kingdom Viridiplantae; phylum Streptophyta; class Magnoliopsida; order Gentianales; family Rubiaceae; genus Rubia; species Rubia tinctorum. Next base: position 18,307,875 of record JAULKM010000007.1, read on the forward strand.
GACCCGTAGACAGATATAAGCCTAACTATATATAATTCTACCAAAATTTTAATATTACTTTTATATTCTCTTTGTATTTTTATTTCAAATTCAACAAATAATATGTATTATATATATTTTGTTATCTTGAAAAAAATAATTCTAATACATATTGAACTTCAATTATTTGCATTTAAGATAATATATATTTTATTTAGTGAAGAAAAGAAAAAGAATATTAGTTATAGGAGTGAAAAATAATAAGATAATGTAAAATAAATCATGATGTATAAAATGGTCTAAATAAACATTATTTTCCTTCATATTAATTAACTTTATGAAAATATTAATATTAGTATTATTTTGTAAAAAGATTTTGATTAATATTATTCATTACATTATTCACTACATTATTCACTACATTATTCATAATGTATATTTTGAAGTATGAAATTGTGCATTACATTAATGTATTTGTTTATTTTACGTAAATGTGTATTGTATGTGTTTATTTTTCTACACGACATAAAATAATGCTTAAAAGGTGACTTGATGGCATCCAAAGTGTTAATAGCATGCTTATAATTAGAATGAATCATGTGAGAAGTAATCAAATTGTCCGGATAACTACATTTCTACCATTGACATGGAAAATATGTAGCATAAGACGATTTAATCACATTAATACAATAAAATATTATACAATACATTAAGAATCATCAGTGAACTATATAAAAATGTGAGCGTCGCAATAAACATTACACAATATTTAAAGAATCATTAATAAAATGTATTTAAAAAATGTATACCACAAACACCGCGCATCGCGTAGTGTCATCCTGCTAGGATATTATCAAAGAAGATATTGAACTTATCTAAAGATAAACTTATCTAACTACTTATCCAATAAAGATGAATCTAAATGGCTCGATGATTCTGCAAGGCACCATGTCGATGTGGAAAACTATAGAGCCACGTATATTTCATTGATTATTAAGTTGGCATTTATGAACTAATATTTTAAAAAAAGAAAAACATTCCATGCTGGAACATACAGAAACCTGAAATCTAAAAAGGATTTAACGGATGAACAAAATATTGCGTGATATTGATTTAGGGAAGTTTGGAAACTATACAATATTGATTTAGCCGTGTTTGAAGCATAATGGATTTATGGAAAATCACTACAATTGTGGAATTGGATTTATGGAATATTATGAGATACGGAAAATCCCTTTATTTATGGGATTTGGATATGCTTTAGAAGGAGATAAGGAATAAGAATATTATGTAGATAATCATGGGGAGTTCCGATCTTCTCGATGGACTATTTATAGTGGACATCACGGCTGCATTACTCACGAATTTCATTGAAAAAATTTGCACTCAGATTTTACGTCTTTCCGAGAGTTTTTGCGAGAACCAGAATATATATGCTCCAAAATACCATGACCTGTTGATTAGTTCAGAATCGTATACCTTAATTTCTCTGGAGGAGGAGATCCAGCATCGACGAGTTTCGAGGTCAGAGGGAGTCTGATCAAGGCCAATCGGTAGCAAGGGAAGCTTGCAGAATTCACACGTTTATAATTAGAAGATAAATATAATCGTATGGTGTACTTTGTAATGTATCTTTTTGACTAGTTGATCCATTCTGAACTGGGCCAGGCCCCGCAGATGTAGGTGGATTTCACCGAACTGTGTAACCAAGTCGTGTGTGTTCTTGTGTTATTTTCATTATATACTTGGTTAGATAGGTTATGTTGGAACACAGATCTAATAAATAATCTAAAAATGGTAAAACCAAAATTTCATTTGGTATCAGAACTTGGTCACTTATTCTTACCTTGGTTGTGTCAAGGAAAGTGTGATTCGGTTTTACCATGACAACCAAAGAAGGAGCTTCTGTGTCTCGGCCACCAGTGCTGGAAGGAACAAACTACAACTATTGGAAGACACGCATGAGAGTCTTTATAAACTCATTGGATGAACTTGCATGACACTTTGTTGAAACCGAATGGAATCACCCAACCGAAGATGATGAATCCAGCTCGAAGGAGAAAGAGAGAGAGTCAAGTTCAAAGAAACAAAAGCTCAAAGATAAATCATCATGGTCTCCAGATGAATTGAAGGCTTCATTGGCAAATTCAAAAGCATTGAATGCTATCTTCACAGCGGTGGATGAAAATTAGTTTAGACTAATCTCTACATGTCATTAGGCTAAGAAGACTTGGGATATTCTGCAGACTGTGCACGAAGGAACTAGTCGTGTACGTGAATCCAAATTACAGATGTTGGCTACAAAGTTTGAAGAATTGAAAATGGAGGAGGATAAGAAGACCTGGGATATTCTGCAGACTGTGCATGAAGGAACTAGTCGTGTACGTGAATCCAAATTACAGATGTTGGCTACAAAATTTGAAGAATTGAAAATGGATGAGGATGATACGATTGCCAAATTCAACGGGAAACTCAGAGACATCTCCAATATGGCATATCATCTGGGAAAGGTCTACAAGGAATCAAAGTTGGTAAAGAAGACTTTTAGATCACTGCCCAAAAGATTTGCAATGAAGGTTGCCGCAATAGAATAAGCTAGAGATGTATCCACTATGACCTTGGATGAGTTAACGGGATTACTACAGACGTATGAGATAACAATGGAACAATCTGCAAAGAAAACTCAGAAGGAGTTAGCTTTCAAATCATCGTCATCCCGAGATAACCATGAATCAGATAGTGATGATGGTATTGAAGAACTTGCTCTCATCACTAAGAATTTCTCTAGAATGTTAAAAAAGGTGGTGAACAAGAAATCGAAAGAAAGAACTGGCGGAAATAAACCTCGAGGACAAACCTTTGGAAATAATTTTGAAGCACACATGGAGCAAGGAAATCAACAGTTCTCTAGAAATCAAGGTGATGAAGCAAAACAGTTAGGAAGGATTCAATGTACAAAATGTGAAGATTTTGGGCATATCCAGGCTGAATGTGCTAACACTCGGAAGAAGCAAGGAAGGTCATATCTCACCTCATGGAGTGAGGATGTAGAAGATGAGAAAGATGAAGAGGAACTTACAAGCAATTATGTGGCATTTGGAGCGAAAGTTCACGATGATTCAGATAGTGTGGATATATGTTCCAACAGAGATAAGTTTGTATGTTCCAACATAGATTCTGATGATACCTTCATCGATGATGAAGACCAACCCATGAGTTGAAGAGATCTACATTGCATATGAAAAAATGCATGACATGCTGCTAAGGTTGTTGACGCAAACAAATCCTTGAAAATGGAGAAAAATCAACTGGCTGAGATGGAGAAGGAATTGTTAGTCCTGGTTGAAGAACATAAGAATGAGACCGAGGAATTGAAATTGAGTCTACATTCTGTGACTGATAGAGCAGCGATGGAAGAAGCAACAATTACTAACTTAAACATTGGTAAGACAAAACTTGATGACATTCTGACCATGAGAAAAAGCTTTGGAGATCGACAAGGAATTGTCTATGATAACTCTTCAGGCAACAAGGAAAATCTTAAGGCACGGGCTCAAGAGATAAATAGAAAGTTATCCGGACTCGTAAATGAAAACCCCTCATCTGTAGCTACTGCAAGTATCAAGGCCATACTGAGGAACAATATCTCAGATTACTCAAAGATATTTTGAATGGACGACAACTGCCTACATGTTCCAACATAGACAAGGTCCAACAATTAAAGATGGTCAGAAAGGTATGGATTATTAAACCACTTGAATTTTTTTGTTGCTTATACTTCACTTATTGCACATTCTAGAGACTCGTGGTACTTTGATAGTGGGTGCTCTCGACACATGACTGAAATTCAGGAATTTCTGACAAAAATAAACCATATGATGGTGGTTTCGTTACTTTTAGAGACGGGAAGAAGAGTCGTGTAATCGGAAAAGGTGAAATGCATATTGAAGGATTTCCTGTGTTCACTAGTGTATCGCTCGTTCAAGATCTAAAGACAAATTTGTCGAGTATCGGTCAATTGTGGGATGACAATATGACAGTTGAATTCCAGAAAGACAAATGTATTGTAAGACATTGCGAAGATAAAGTTCTTTCTGGTATTCGATCATCAGACAACTGTTACCTCTTGGAACATGAAGTAAAATGTCCAAGTTCAAAGCAAGATGAAGGCACTCCGTGGCATATAAAGCTTATTTATATCAACTACAAAACCTTGGTGAAAATTGCCAATTCAAAGGCAGTACGAGGTATGCCTACACTTACAAGCAAAAGTGGAATTGTGTACGGACTATGTTAACAAGGTAAACAAATTCAATTTCCTCACCCTCCTAATACATTATATTACTACCTCAAGGAATCTCGAATTACTTCATATGGATTTGATGGGTCCAGTCAACACACCTAGTGTGAGTGGTAAGAAGTACATTTTTGTATGTGTTGATGATTTTTCTAGATATACTTGGGTAGCTTTTCTTAAAGAAAAATATGATACTGTGGAAGTGTTTAGAATTTTGGTGATAAAATTGCAGACAAAGAAAGGAAATCCGGTTGGAAGGATTATCAGAATCAGAAGTGATTATGGCAGGGAATTTGAAAATTCTCAATTCAGTGATTTCTGTAATGAACTTGGTATTCGACATGAATTCTCTGCTCCAATCACCCTACAACAGAATGGCATTGTAGAAAGGAAGAATAGAACACTCCAGGAGATGGCACAAGTCATGCTTGCAAAAAAAAGAAATAAAAAAAAATGGTGGGCATAAGCTGTCAATACGGCTTGCTATACAATAAATCGTGTGTATCTTCATCTCTTCACCAGCAAAAGATCATACGAAATCTGGAAGGGAAGGAAGCCAACCATATCTCACTTTCATGTGTTTGAAAGCAAGTGTTATATACTCAGAGATAGAGCTCATCTGGTAAAGTTTGATAGTTATAGTGATGTTGGGATATTTCTAGGGTATTCTGCGACCAGTCGGGCTTATCGTGTTTATAATCTACAAACAAATTCTCTTATGGAGTCCATAATTGTAGTTGTGGATGATTCTGATGACAAACAGGATTCGAGTAAAAGAGAAGATGAACCAGTTGAGGATCATGTTCCAACACATCACAATTCACCTGAGCAGCCAGACTATGTTGGAACATCGGAGCAATAAAAAATTCAGCCTGAACCTGAAGAAGAAGCGTATGTTGGAACATCCTCTCCCGCACCAAGATGAAATGTTCCAACACAGGTGGTACTGGAACCTATCACAAGAAGAACCCGATTAATTCCTCAAGTGAACTATAGAGAACTGGCCGGACTGCAATGTTTCATCTCCCTTATTGAACCGAAGAACTACAAGGAAGCACTACTTGACGAATATTGGATTGCAGCAATGCAAGAAGAACTCGGGAAATTTGAATGCAATGATGTATGATAATTCACTCCTCGTCCGAAATGGGAAAATATTATTGGTTCAAAGTATATTTTCAAGAACAAGTCTGATGCTGATGGTCAGATTACTCGTAATAAAGCTAGACTGGTGAATCAATGATATAGTTAGGTTGAGGAAGTTGATTTTGATGAGACGTTTGCACCCGTTGCCAAGTTAGAATCTATTCACATCTTACTTGCTATTGTCTTTACTATGAACTTTACATTATATCAGATGGATGTGAAAGTGCTTTTTTGAATGGAGTGGTTAATGAAGAGGTGTATGTGGAACAACCTAAAGGATTTGAAGATCATCACTATCCCTATCACGTGTATAGACTGAAGAAGACACTTTATGGCCTAAAACAGGCACCCAGAGCATGGTATGAATAGCTGACTAACTTTCTTCTTAAGAAAAGTTATCGTCGAGGGGGAGTAGATCGTACCTTATTTGTGCTTAATAAATCCACAATTTTTTTGATTTCTCAAATTTATGTGGATGATATTGTATTTGGCTCTACTTCATCATCTATGGTACAAGATTTTGTATCAATGATGCAGACCGAGTTTGAGATGAGCATGGTTGGAGAACTCACATATTTTCTAGGACTTCAAGTTAAGCAAGAAAAAAAATGGGCTGTTCATAAATCAAAGAAAGTATGCCTTAAATATGGTGAAGATATTCGGACTAAGTAGTGCTCGATCTATACGAACTCTAATGGAAACTACAAAAAAATTGGTGAAGGATGAGAAAGGTATCATAGTTGATCAGAAATTGTACAAAAGTATGATTGGGAGTCTTTTGTATCTTACAGCTAGCCGACCAGATATATGTTTCAGCGTAGGTGTGTGTGTAAGATTTCAAGCTGACCCGAAGGAATCATATTTTACTGCAGTAAAGAGAGTTATTCAATATCTAAGTGTGACTTCTGATTATGGAATATGGTATTCTAAGAATCAATATTCATGCCTTATTGGATTCTGATTGGGCTGGTAAAGCAGATGATTGCAAAAGTACTGCTGGTGGTTGTTTCTTTATTGGCACAAATTTGGCCTCTTGGTACAGTAAGAAGAAAAATTTGATATCCTTATTATCTGCTGAAGCTGAGTATCTTGCTGCTAAAAGTTGTTGTGCATAGTTGCTATGGATGAAACAGAAGATGAATGACTATGGAATTCAACAAGGACATCTAAAGATTCGGTGTGACAACAAAAGTGCAATTGATATTTATTAAACTCCTGTTCAGCACTCTCGGGCAACACATTAACATCAGGCATAATTTTATTTGAGATCTGGTTGAAAGAAAGGAAGTGGTAGTTACCTATGTTCCAACATGTGATCAGTTTGCAGATACATTCACAAAACTATTGGATATTGCCACGTTTGAGCTCCTTAGACAACACTTGGGTGTGTGTTGAATTTGAGGTATTTCTTTCGTTTGTACATATTTTTCATTGTTGCTTTGTTATAAATTCAGAAAAACAAAAAAATAGAAGAATGATGCTATGTTGGAACTTCAAGTAGTTTGACATGAGCTGACAAGAGAAGAAAGGTAATAATGACTCTTGAAAAGGGAAAGAGTGGCGCAGGTTAAGAGGTGAAAAGGGGAAGAAGTTATTTTTCGTTTAAATTCCTTTCATCTCTACACATTTTCTCTTTTTTCGGCTACACACTCCTTCTCTACCAAAATTTCAAATATGGAAACTATCTTGGAGAATCCATTGCCAAAATTGGGTTTTTTTGAAAACCATCAAAATCACCTTGCCGAACCAAAAATCCTTGCCAAAATACTGCCCAAACAAGCTGCAATAGCCGAAAAAGTGAACCAATATCATGCACATCTTCCACTACTTGCCTCCGGCAGACCAGAAAAAAGGATGATGCACTAGGCAAAGGGAAGTCTCCGTATCAAAAGTTAACTAATCCTGAAACTCCTCATTGTTTGGGAAGGTAGAGAGTTTGATTTTATGGATGAGTTTTTTGAATGAGTGCAAGAAAATAGAGTCAGAGCATGATTTGACAAAATTTAAAAGCTTAAAAGGCAAATTTCTTGAGGTTGATATAAAGGAGGCACTGACTGGTCACATAGGAGAGTTTGAAGATATTGAAAAGTATAACCCCAGGTTGTTGAGAGGTGCATACAAGGAGCATAGAGGGAAGGACATGTTCCATGTACTTTCTTATGTCCCTGGTCCGAGTTGTGTCCACATTGAGGAGATGGATGGGAATGAGGCTGAAGGCTTGGAGGTGATCAGATCCTCTGATCAAATGGAAATTGTTTCATTTGATTATGTGGCCGCTCACAGGAATGAAGAACTCAGGGAAATAAGGCCTACAATAATTATTACGTTGGACGATGAAGAGGAAGAAGAAGTTCGGTATGTTCCACCATATCCAGAGGAAGCAAAGCATGATTATGCTAGAAATGTTGATGAACGGGAGTTTTAGTTTACTGGTGATAATGTAGGAGACTAGGACTACCAGATGGACTATGAGTATCTGCATATGATGATGTGGAGATGTCAGAAGCTGAGAAGAGATCGGGAGATGACCCACAATTGAGGTTGATGAGAATGAGGATAGGCACATGGAAACTGCTCAGAAGGAAGAGCATGTTCCAACATTGAGAGTTGAAGATTCTGATGAGTCACTGCATGTTGTAACACATGAAACTGCAAAAACTGAGCAGGGAGAGGAAGTAGCACATGAGTCAGAGTATGTTCCAACAAAGGAACCAAATATGACCTATTCTAGTGATGAGGGCTTGGATGAGTTCATCCAGACAAGGATTAGGAAGGCAAAGAGGAAGGAGCCAACAGTTGAGTCATCCCAACCAGTAAAGAAAAGCAACAAGGTAGGTCTGTCACCTAAGAAGAAGAAACCCACACTGCCTCCACCACCGGTAAGTGATGCACTCTCAGATATTTTCGATGATGAGAATTATGAGGAAATGGGAGAAGTGTTTTCCCAAAGGAAGATTATATCTGAGAGGCTAGTAGACTTGCTAGCATATAAACCAAGTGGTTTCTCTGATTTTCTGGAATTAGTTGGCATGAAGAAAGCTGCCTCTGTATTTTTAGACTACAACAAACAGGTGGTCTATGAGGTCTACTCAAATCTGATGGCTGGAAACTTAGAGCAAGATTCAGCTTGGTGTGACCGAGTCTATATTAGAGGCAAGATTGTGAATTTTTCTGATGAAAAAATAATAGGTTGTTGGGGATAAAGACACCAGATTTTGGAGGAATTTTTTTTGAGGAGATGGAGGTCATTGATGATCAGATTTTGGAAGAAATATTTGGTGGAGTTAAGACTGGGTGGCCTGCAACTGGGTACCCTCAAGCATCCTGTCTATCTTCCAGGTTTTTTGCACTCTATCAGTTAGCAATGAATTGTTGGATGCCTTCCACAAATACTACAGCCCTGACTCGGGAAATGGCTAAGTTGTTTTACTGTGTTGAAACACAGAAGCCTGTCAATCTTGGATTACTTACACAACAGAGTATTGTGAGGCAGACAATCTCTCCTAAGGCTAAGCATGAACTGGTTTATCCTTGTATCATCTCGACCTTGATAAGAAGTGAGAGAGTTAAGGCCAAGTCAAAAGACCAGATCGTGAAAACTGAGCCTCTAAGGACGAACAAGAAGACCTTCAGAATGAGACATATAAAGGATTTACCTTGGAACCCTAAAGCTGCTGCTTCTACTTCTGCTGGTGATGAGAAACAAGCCAAGTTAATGGTTACTGATGCAAGGATGAGAGCTATTACCATTCAGATTGCAGCACTGGAAGCGGAGAAGGGTAAGATTGAAGAAGAGAAAGAACAGTTGGAGGAACATATTGATGCACCTGAACAAAACTAAATATTTGCAGAGGCTATGTTCCAACATAGTCAGTTGATAACTTCAGGGGGAGCAGATTTTATTTGTTTTGTGGTTGAACTTTGTTCTGATTTATATTTTTTTTGACTTTGGCATATTCATGGCCCCAAGGGGAGAGTATTTCAGAGGGTTTTAGATATTATGATGTAATCTGAATTATTTCTGGATTTCTGGTTTCTGGTGTTCTTATTAATTCAGATTTGGTTATTCGTATATGTTTCAACATAAGGGGATTTCTGGAGTTCTTATGAAATTGAAAGTTTTTCTTTTTGCTCTTTTTCCAAAATAGTTGGGTCCACAAAATACCAAAGGGGAGATTGTAAAGTCATATGGACTTCATTGATTATTAAGTTGGCATTTGTGAACTAATATTAAAAAAAAGGAAAAACTTTCTATGTTGGAACATATGGAAAGTTGAAGTCTAAAAAGAATTTAACGAATGAACATAATATTGTGTGATATTGATTTATGGAAGTTAGGAGATTATGCAATATTGATTCGGACGTGTTTGAAGCATAATGGATTTATGGAAAATTCCTACGATTGTGGAATTGGATTTATGGAATATTGCGGGATATTTGAGATAAGGAAAATCCCTTTATTTATGGGATTTGGATATACGTCAGAAGCAGATAAGGAATAGGAATATTATGTAGATAATCATGGGGAGTTCCGATCTTCTCGATGGACTATTTATAGTGGACATCACAGATGCATTACTCACGAATTTCATTGAGAAAATGTGCACTCAGATTTTACATCTTTCCGAGAGTTTTTGCGAGAGCCAAAATATATATGTTCTAACATACCATGACCTGTTGATTAGTTCAGAATCATATACCTTAATTTCTTGGGAGGAGGAGATCCAGCGTCAACGAGTTTCGAGATCATAGGGAGTCTGATCAAGGCGGATCGGTAGCAAGGGAAGCTTGCAGAATTCACACATTTATAATTAGAAGATAAGTATAATTGTATGGTGTACTTTGTACTGTATCTTTTTAATTAGTGGATTCATTCTGAACCGGGCTAGGCTTCGCATATGTAGGTGGATTTCACGAACTGCGTAACCAAATCGTGTGTGTTCTTGTGTTATTTTCATTACATACATGGTTATATAGGTTATGTTGGAACACAGATATTATAAATAATCTAAAAAATAGTAAAACCAAAATATCGAAAACAATTAGAACAATGGAATGCTAGAGAAGATCGAATTCCTCATTTGGAGAATGGTACAAGGGTGTGTCCAACAACCCCAAACCTAAGGAAACGAGGGATAAACGTATCAACAATATGCCAACTATAATCAATAGATGAGGAATCAATGGAGGACATTATCTTTAATTGCTATTATATAAGACGGGTGTGGCATTGTAGCGGACTAGGCCTTGACTTTAGCAACTTCCACTACTTTAAAAGAGAGCTACTGTAACATTTTTCTTACAGCACTCTTTAAAAATGTTACAATAGCTTATAAAGTGTTACTTAAACCTTGATAAAGTGTTACATAAATCTTGAAAAGTGTTGCATTAGATCTAATTTGACATCACCTAAGGTAATACTTGTAAAAGTATTGCTACAGGTTAAACTTAGTATTATTAGCACCTATTGCATCACTTTTACAATTATTACCTTAGCTGATGTTACATTATATCTAACGCAACACTTTTCAAGATTTAGGTAACACTTTTTAATATTTATGTAACACTTTTCAAAGGTTTAAGTAACACTTTATAAGCTACTGTAACATTTTTAATAAGTGCTGCAAGAAAAGTATTATGATAGCTTTCTTTTGTAGTAGTGTCCACAATGCTATTGTTCAGAGAATGTATTCAATTAATGTTAAAAATAGCTCCACAAAAGGAGGACAAAAAACTTACGTGCGTCATCATTTGGGAAATTTGGTGTGGAAGGAATAGGGCAACAATGGAATAGGTTAACTGGTCTATTGATCAAACGATGGCCACGATAATGGCACCGCAAGAAACAACACTTTATTATTTCATCTGTTTTACCTCAATTTTTAGCTTAAGTTAAATAACCAAAGTAAAGAGTTCTTTTACTTCAGGTTTTTTCGTAGTAAAAGATATTGTTTACCTCAATTTTTAAAATAACCAAAGTAAAAGGTTTTAAAAATGAAGTAAATGTTCTTACCAAATAACGTACGGTGTCACATATATTTTTTTATGAGAACAACCGACTTTGCATGATATGTCATTTTTGCCGACATGTAATGCGATGGACGATTGACATTGGTCGTATGTTACACTCTAGAGCTTTTAGAGGTTAAAACTGTTTGAAAATGATTGAATTTGGTCTAAAAAGTATTTTTCATTGGTTTTTAAAACCACTGTAGAAAATGGCATTGAATGATACTGTTGAAAATGATTTTTAAAATAATGCACAAATCAAATCACACATACAGTCAATTATTGTTCAAATAAGGTACTTAAATTATTAGAAAAATAGTAGTCATAAAAATATCCTTACAATTAGTGCTTAAATTTAAATAAGAATTGTTTTAGTTCCAACAAAACCAAAATTGCAATAAACTTAATCAGCTCGGATTATGATAACCTTGAAGATGCTTCTATGATCTCGAAGAATAAGGTGTCTCCAATGTGTAAGCGTTTTCTGGCAAGAAACTCAGAAAATTCTTTTGGTGACTGGACATTGATCTTCCTACCCCCCTAGTAGTTCATGCTTGCCTCTCTCCCGTAGCACCTCAGCACAACCTGGGTCTTGTCATTTGGTAGAAGTGGTACAATGTCCCTCGGGATATACTAAATCACAAACCAAAAAAATATTTATTATAAATATATATATGCAATTAACAACAAATACTATTAAGTTAAGTCAAATAATTACATGCATTTAATTAGCTAGCTAGATCTTACCAAAGTGGGGTTTGTCTGGAAGTTTTGCTGCTTCAGAGTGCAGCTGAATCGGGGGCTATCTGCAGTCATTGTATGGTGTTCAAACTTGAACACAATAGGTTCTCGGGTGCTCCGTTGTGCGGAGAACTATATAAAAACAATAAATTATTAATTGTAATCAACTGTGAATACATATAAGTTGGAGGTCGTCGCCGTACCTCTCAAAATTACAATTTATAAGCCCTAAATGCTTACTAAATATGACTAAGTAGATAGTGGCAAATTGAGGTCGTTCACAAAGAAGAGGGATCTTCCTAAGAGTTCATGCAAATCCACTAAATATGCAACAAACTACAAGAAAGAGATTAAATCACAAATAACAAAGTTTTGGGGGCAATTGATTTTCACTTCCAAACCTCTTATAGATCATAGATTAATTCACTCATTCATTAACATCTAATGTCTATGGAGAATGCTATCACTTCTATTTAAATAGGTAGACATTCTTTTCCTCTTAATGGTAATTCACAAAGACGTTCAACGACCATTTGCAAACTTCATTAACAATCACTTTAGACGTTCCACGACCATAAAGATATTTCATCGATGACATTATATACAAAGAATCACAAATTTGATAACAACTACAAGCATTCTACCAAACGCCTAGCCATTTAACCAAATAGAGCATTTATTAGGCTAAACCTTGAAAGATCAACATTCAAGATTCAACCATTATTTGCTACCTCGTGACAAATATGATAACAACTCACATTAACATAATCATCTAGCAAGATTAACATCACATTACACAACAAGAAGTTCTAATTCCATGTTCTTGGATTTTCATGCCAAAAGTTAGAAGAAATTGTACACTTTCCTAACACTCTAACACTTAATCATACAAACACTTCCTATCCTCAAACAACCCATAAAATAAATGAAGTAAACATTAACATTAATGGCACAATAAATGCTCAACAGTAAATGTTCATGAAAGAGCAAAATAGAATCTAACTACATGGGTTTGGAAGTTTCAATTAATCGCTCCCAAGTGATGAGTTTAGCTACTAAAATTCATACTAAACTCTAACAACAATTCAAACATATTCTAAGATGAAAATAAGATGAGAAATGGAAAAAACTAGGGTTTTGAAAGTGCAGAAATTAGGAAAGAAAAATGGGTGAAGGAGAGAGGATAAGATGGTATTTATAGAACAAAAAGTCAAAAAGTAATTCAGGGCAGTGGCCTGTCGCGACTTCTGACACATCCGTCGTGACTCGCGACATGCATAGTTGGTTGCCCTTAATATCCTTCTTCTTCTTGTCTAGTTGTAGCCATCTCTTCTTTACGTCTTCAAGTCTTCATGGTCTTCAAAACTCAAATGCAAGTCTTCAAATTTTCAAGTCTTCAAAGGTAGTCTTCAAAGTTTTCAAACAATTTCCTTGTCATACAAAATTCTCCAGAAAAGTAACAAGAGCGCAAAAATCACTCTTAACTCTTCTTAGACAATTTCAAGGGAAAATGTAACATCTAGAGCCCAAAAGTATACAAAAATGAGTACAAAGAATCCCAAAATCACCATATAATGTGGACACATCAATAAATAAATAAATAAATATATATGTGTAAAATTAATCACTGACTTGGAAAAAGGGTAGATTAGAGGATTCTACGGCAGCCATTACTCTTGAATAATATAAGAAAAATGATTAGGGCATAAAATCCTTGAAACTTGAAGAGTGCGACGTCGGCCATGCATCGCACGTACATGTCGGTCCAAAATAGTGGCATGGTCGATACCCACGACGCCGTTCATCAGTTGATCAAATCGATCATATGACCGGCAAACGAACGAGTTTGCATTTACAATTTTAATGCAAGTTTAAATGTATGCAGGCGACCTCGATAACCGGTCGGTTAAACCAAAAAATGTGTTACGTCTCATTCAAAATAAAATATCACCAAAAATATGAATATATGATGTCGCACTGCCGTCTCCTTGACCAAACGACAACCGACTGGCTACCTTCGTCGCATTTAACCCTAGCAGCTACAACCAAAATTGCAGAAAAAAATCATGCTTGAAAAATAGAAAATTACACAAAAACGTCGAAAAAAAATACCAACACATACCGAAACAAAGTACCTAGGTTAATATATATAAGAAAACTTCACACTATAACTAATCCATAATAACTGAAAAACCAAAGCCATACCAAGCAATAGATTGACACACCATCAATTAAACAAATTGAAGGATAATCTACAAAAATGAAGGAGTTGGAAGAGTTGAAAAACCCTACCTTTGATAAGAGAAGAGATGAGGGGGTGATGGACTGTTGGAATTCAAGGGAAAGTTTAAAAGTAAATGTTTGAACTGATTCTGAGGTGAATCCATATAGTTCGTTTTGAACCTTTGTGAATATTGCCTCGACATGTGCGACGTTGCACGTCAATTGGCCTTACTAACAACTTACGGAACTATGACCGACGTCGGCTTACCTGAATGTGGGCGTAACAATTTAGCTCGCTAGCATAACAAATGAGCGCGCGTTTGAACAAAACGAATAAAAATCACTTGTATAATAGTTAATACGATATTACAAACTACAAATTTAAATTTAAAATTGTTCATGAACTTTATTAACGCCCGGTTCAATCGAAATCGATTTTAGCAGAATCAGTCAACTTTTTTCTTTTCGCATTTAGGTCCCTCTATGAAAGTGGGAGAAGTCAATCAGCCAAAGTTTTGGTTTATTGTAACCAATTATTATTATTTTTGGTTAATGTAGAAAGACAATTATCGATTGCAACAAGATAATTAACCGAAGTTTTTAATAGGAAGTTTGCTGTAATTGGTTTAAAATCTTGAACGGTAAAACCCTCTGAATTTCACATGAAAGAGAAAAAATATACTAATTTATTTCCTTTGTCCCACTTCTGCTATAAAATGGTAAAAAAAATACCCAGAGGTAACAATTGTTGTTTCTTGTTGTGTCCGATTCTCCTCTGCCGAGGTAAAAAGTTGTTCAACAGTTTGAATTTATTAGAAAGAGTGTTGTCATAAAAAATATTTGTCTGTTTGAAAATGATTGAAACATTTTTTTAATACACACAAGTCTATTTTACTTTTGTATATGATCGTAATTTTAAAACTTAGTTTTGAATGGTACGGTGAAAAATTGAGACAACTGATAGATATGTAAAATAACATAAATATTAGTGCATGAAATCTCAAAATCGTAGATTTAAAATTAAATAACACTAAACAAATATACCTAATTTAAAAAATATTCCAAATTCAAATAATTTTTTTGTTCCCCCAAGCGATGAAGCAGTAAAACTAAAATGATGACCCAACAATGATGACCTTGAACATTATCGGCCCAGAAGCATCTTACAGCTCGAAGATGAATATGTCCCCAATTCTCAGTTCATGGGCATCAAGAGTCTCGCCAAAACCCTTTAGGGACAAGAACTTGGTCCTTATGTTCCCCAGGTAGTTCACGTGCTACTCTCTTTTGTAGCACCTCAACACAATAGGGGTCTTGAATTTGGGTAGCAGTGGAACGATGTGCCTTGGGATGTACTAATTATAAAAAGAAAAATAGAGTTAGTATATCTGAAAGTAATCTAAAGAAAATTTTTAATTATAATTAAAATACATGTGTAATGGGTAGGACTTACCAATATTGGAATTTGATCAAAGTTTGTTTGGCTCACGGTGCAGCTGAAATGTGGAGTAGTATTACCGAAGTTATACTGCAAGTGCTCCACCTCTAAATACTGAAGATCTACATTGGTCATATTATGACTAAGAAAATAAGAATATAAGTATCCAAATAATATACATGTAGCAAACTAAACAAAAAAATGCTCACCTCTATTGGGAAACGACATGTGGAACTTTCATTGTTAGCCGTGATTTATGAAATTCATATCACTCAAATGAAATATCAATACAAATTGGTTGGCAGAAGCCGTTTGTTATAATGGCAGGACAAAAAATGGCAGAAAATGTCAATCGAAAACAGATTTCAGAAAGGCACAAACGTCCGATATCAGCCTATAATCGATTAAGTCGAACATGCATCACAAGTACATGTTGGTCCGAAATAGTTGCATGACCGACATATATGTGCGGTGTCTCTCATTATTCATTTAGAATAAACATGCTGAGCGATAGACAAACGAGTTCACATTTAAAAGGTTAAAGCAAGTTTAAATCATGTTAGAGTGGTCGTTAACTTCTCGGGTTAAACTGACAGGCAAACCGAGACAGGTGTGACATATCATTCTTGAAAAAAACAACATAATTATGAAAGAGGGATGTCGCACAATGATCACATAAAAAGAGGGTGAACTAATACATCATTGACGTCGCATTTAACCCTAGCAGCTACGGCCAAAATCGCAGAATCCCTGAAAAAATCATGCTCGGAAAACTAATGTGTTCATTTTATGAGGTAATTTTATGAAATTTTGGACTTACTTTTGTACCGTTTTGTGCTCTAGATATTGTATTTTGCCTTGAAATTATCTTAAGTGAGTTACTAGCGACTTTTGTGATCTTACTACTTTTCTAGAGAGTTTAGTGTGACAAGGAAAATATATGAAGATTTGAAGACCATTTTTTGGGGTTTGAAGAGTTGAATAATTGAAGATAAAGAAGTGAAGAGTGAAGCTTGAAGACTTAGACAAGAAAATTGAAGATTTGAAGATGCAATATTTCACCCGTCGCAAGTCGCGAGGAATCCCTCGTGGTTCGTAACACCTGCTGCAAGTGGATTACTTTATGCTTTTTTTCTTGTACTATAAATACAAACTCCTATCCTGCCATTTCTAATCTCTTCTTCCCCAACTTTCCTTCTGTCAAAACCATCCTTTTCACTTGTTTTTCATATGTTTTCATCTTGGATTATGTTTGGTTTGCTTTTGATTATTTGTATGAGCTCTAATAGATAAATTCAGTCTTGTGAGATATTGATTTAAGCTTCCTTGCCCATGTCTTGAAAATCATTTCCATCTATTTAATTCTTTGACTATTGTGCATTTATGTAGCTTTAATGTTGGTTGTTGATATTATTTATGCGATTTGAAGTTTGATGATATGAAATGCTTGTATGATAACTTGTTAGGAGTTGATGAAAGTAGCTACTTTCTCCTCTTTTGACATCGAATCCAAGAGCATGAGTTAGATCTTCTAATTGGATTTATGATGTTATAATTGCTAGATGAATATGATGATGTTGAATTCATCGTCATGTTTACCCTAAGGTAGCAAATAAGAGAAGTCATTGAATGTTGAAGTTTCTTGATTAATCTTAGTAAATGCATGAACTGTTTAACTGCTTAGACATTTGGTTTAATGTTTATAAGTGTTATCAAACTTATTATTCTTTGTGCATAATTCCATCAATAGGATGTCTTTAGGTGTTGCTCGACTAAAGCGGTCATTAGTGAGGTTTACAAGAGATATTGAATTCACTCTTGTAAACAAACTACTCTTAAAAATAATGGAAGGTTCACCTTCACTATAAGTAGTTAAGGTAGTAAATAGGCTGTGGATTCAAGAATAGATAAGAGGTTTGGAAGTGAAAATCAATTGTGCCCAAGGTCTCGTAGTTTATATTTAATCCAATCTTTATAGTTGTTGAATTAATAGCTTAGTCTCTCATTTATGATAGTTACTTTGTCTTTTAAATTCATAAGTTAGAAAAAACAAAACAAAACCCCATATTTAACTGATTATATGTATATGTATACATTCATATATATGCTATTATATATATGTATGCATTATATGCTATTATCCACCCTTATACGCACAAATTCTTCGGAAAATTCCTCGTCTTCGTGAACGACCCAAATTTGCTACTATCTACTTAGTTGTATTTTGAAAGAATTTTAGGGGTATAAATTTTATAATTGAGAGGTACGACGATGACCTCCCAAATTTTGGTGCCGTTGCTGGGGAAAAGGCTTATATTTTTAAGTGTCTGGGCATGTTTGTGTGAATATGTGCTAGTTGATTTTTATTTGCTTGTAGTCGATTTTTGGATAGATTGGAGATGTATTGTTCAAGTTCTTGGTTTATGTTTCGTATGCGATCCCTTTCGCAAGAATCCCTACACTACGACCCCGAGATAGAGTTGAACCTAAAAAGGGCTAGAAGGCTTTATTTAGAAAGTGTGAATAACACCTCTTATAGGGACCGTTTTGAGGAACCTTCCAATTCCATGTAGTATGAAGATGAGAATCTAGAGGGAGAGGCTCAACAACCTCACCTTCAAGGAGGAAATGTTCCTTTGAGAAAATTGTCGTTGAGGGAGACTATGGCTCCCAACTTAGAGTAACAACTGATGTGCATTACTTATCCGATGGTTAGGCGTAGTGGGCATTTTGAGCTTAAATCCGGATTGATACACTTGCTACCTTCATTTCTTGGTAGGCAAGTTGAGAACCCCAACAAACATCTCTCAGACTTCCAAATGGTTTGTTGTGGTATGATTCTCGAGGGAGTAGATGAAGAGCTTTACAAGTTGAATGCCTTCCTGTTTTGTTTGAGAGATGCTGCAAGAGATTGGCTTCATTATCTTCCTTCCAGGAGTATCAACTCACGGATTGATTTAAAGAGGAATTTCATTTTCAAGTACTTCCGGACCTCCAAATCCGCTACTTTGAAGAAAGAAATTAGCAATATCCTCCAATGGCATGAAGAGTCATTTTAAGACTATTGGGAGAGGTTCAACGAACTCCTTTCGATTTTCACGTACCATGGTTACTCGGAAGGATACTTGGTGTATTACTTCTACAATGGTCTTCTTGATGAAGAGCAAAAGCTAGTGTGGGGAGATTTTGGTGTATCTACTGGAAACAAGTGTTCGGGAGAAGCTACGGAGATTTATGAAGAGTTGCCCGAAGAGCCAAGAACTTTTAGCTCAAGGTACGATCTTAGGAGGAAAAATATGAAAAACACAAGTGCTCCCTCCAACAATGGAAAGATAGAGGATAAAATGTTGGCCCTCACTTCTATGGTAAAATCTCTAACGACTAAGTCCGAAAATGCGCTGCATGTGAAGTCATGCAAAATATGTTCATCTGTGCATCCTACAGATAATTCTCCTTATTTGCAAGATGACTATGTCGAGGAGGTGAGTGCTATAGGATGTCAAGGAGAGAAAGGTTATCAAGGAAACCAAGGCTATCAAGGTGGTCAAGGCTACCAAAATAAGCCTTATAATGCCAATTGGAGGGACCATCCAAATATTCGGTATTGAAATGCTCAAGGGGGTCAAAATTCTTAACCTTATTACCACCTCAACAACAATATCGGTCCCCTCAATCACAATTCCAAAGGATTCAAGACAAGTCTCATGATCAAGATGGGAGTTTGGGGATGTCGAAGGATTAAGTGATGCAAGCTTTGGGAAGATTGAGCCTTAGTGCAGACAAGTACGAAGAATTTCAAGAAAAGGTCGAGTCAAGCATCAAGAGTTTGGTGACTCAAAGGAGTCAAATGACTCGAATCTTAAATCAGATGGAGTCAAGAGATTCAGGCAAACTTCCTTCCCAACTAGAATCTGCCCTCGTCAAAATGCAAGCACTATTACTTTGATAAGTGGTAAGGAGGTTTGCACTTCCTAGGATGGTGAGATTGATGAAAATGATCCTTAAATTGTTGAAGTTTTTGAGAAGGATGTAGAGGACGAGGCCAAGAAATTGGCCAAAGAGGGAGTGAGTAAGGGGAATGAGATTGAGGAAGAATACATCATCAAATAATTGGATTCACAATTCCAAACCATCATTCCCTCCTCACAAAAAGGAAAATATGGCGGAAGTCCCTTCCTATGTGTTGGAACCGCCCTTTCCAGAAGCATTGAATGACAAACGAAGAAAGGAGGACAACAAGGACATCTACAAAATCTTTCGTAGGTGTGAGGTAAATATATTTCTCTTGAATGATATTGAAAAAATTCCTAGATATGCTAAATTTCTTAAGGAAGTAAATAAAATACTCTACTACTAAGAGAAGAAAAGGCTAAGAAGAACTCTAGACAGAGGGAAAATTCTCCTTTTCCTTCCTAGTTCTTACCTACCAAAAGTAAAATCTAAATTATGCAGGAGACTAAAGGCTCCTTATGTAGGAAAAGATAAATGAGCCTCTAAAGGCCCAAGTTTGGAAAAACACTAGCTAGTGAAACCCCAAGACCACCACTAGTGCCACGTCGGCACGGGCCGTGCAAAAACACATGACCCGTGCAAAAAGTATACATGCTGTAGACTGGAGCTACTCCTCGGGTGTACTAAGTGTACTACCTCCACAAAAGCATACGGGGTCGCGAACCAAAGTTGTAGTCTACTTCTTCTGAGTGCACGGTCGCACAATACCTCGCGGGCCGCGAACTGGAGACCACGTTCTTCAACTTCTTGGCACACGAGCCATGCAAAAATACACGACCCATGCTGGGACTTAGTCTCCTTGATAATTAATTATGCACGGGCTCGGCACGGGCTTTTCAAAACTACACAGGCGGTTCCAGTCTTCTACTCTTCAAAAACTTGACTTTTTTCCTTCAACTTGTTTGTGCCGCTACGAGTGAACCGCTAATTCAATTTTGGAGTTCTTGTAGCCAATTTTATAGTTTTCTAGAACACAAATCCAACGGTACCACCTTCAGACACTGATGCTTTTTGGATCATTTCCAAAACTCAGTTTACCTCTCGGATTACAATTATCCCTTCTTCGACCCATCTATCTACTACCACATTTGGACTCGTGACCTTTAATCTTCCACTGTTCTACTCCAAAGTGCTTACGACCAATCTAAAAATAAGCTCACAAAATAGAATCTAGATGCTCCTAAGGACATATGATCCATTATATCTAAATAAGCTACAAATCGAGGGTTTTAGATAAGAAAACCAACAATGGCCATTTAAACCTCTTATAGAGTAAACTCATCCAAACCTAGCAATCTACCATGCAAGGACTACTAAAAGATATGTTAAATGCATTAGGAAACACATGCTTCTATCGTCTCATCAACAATCATCACTTATCAAGAATCATGTTACTTAAACACCCAATATTTAGCACATAATATAATCCCAACTAAAGATTCATAAGCTTCCCACACAATTAGTTCATCATACAAACATGCATACTACCATCATACAACCATACACACCTAAAATTTTCAATTTTCAAGTTTCCTCTACATAACACAAACATGCTAATGAAAGCAAGTAAACACAAGGTCTAAAGCATTTCCCCAAGTTGACGACTATAAGATGAAGAACACACAAGAAAAAAGAGAGCAAAGAATGCACTCACTTGACAGAATATGCCCAAATTTGAATTTTGCTCTTTGTTAAGCGGGAATGAATGTTTGGGAGTTATAAAGAAGTGTTAAGTGCTCTATATTTATGGGAGAAGATATGATAAGATCTGATTTTGAGAATTAATGGCATTTTCCAAATGATTTGTTTAGAAAAGATAGATAAAAAGAAGAAGAAGAAGGTAGTAATGGTTCGTGAAGAGAAGAAATTTTTCGCGAGTCAGAGCTTCGTCAGTTAGTGTCATTTCTTAGTGTAGAACCACCGAAACTATACAATTTAAGGAAGAAGAAAATTGTAGATCTGGCGTGGCAAAAATTGCTCATTTTGGCAAAGTTTAATATTTGCCAAAAATATGCATTTTTTCTTGACTGTCGTAATGTTCATCTGGCATGAGGCATGGCACAGGTCGTGCCATATGAAGACCTTGTGCCTGTTATTCTTTCACGGCCCGTGTTGGTTGGCATGAGCCGTGCCCCTGGACACTCCTGGGCATTCTTCAGCCCATTTTGGGACTTTTTCATTCCAAAACCTAATTCCCACAAGACTCGATTTAAATAAATTTAAAATCATAATTTCCAACAAAACTTCTTTGCATCGTGCCAAACACACAACTAAAAAACTAACAACTAACAACTAACACAATCAAAACAAAGAAAAGTAACGTATATTTATTGTCGTCCCCAAGACTTATTCCTACTTTCAAATTTTAATGAACCCAACCTTACCTTTGGATCTCCAGAGTCGCTATCCGCAAATCCACCCACGATGATGTCTTTGTGGAGAGGTCTCCACAAAGGGCCATCATTAACTTTAAGCTCCTTTCTCCTTGGGGATTCATGTTTAACCTTAGCCAATGTCGAGACCTTAGGTTTCTCCTTGGATTTAGGAAGAGGTCTAGGAGGTTTTAACTCCTTCCCATGCTCCACAAACCACTGCATGTTAGTGTTTAAAAAGATGGAAAAACAATTCGCCATAGGCAAAGCAACACTAAGATCATGTAAGGTACTAGTCACCAACATTTTCATCAAGCTTAAAGTTCTCCACTTGTATTCCCTCATCATTCATGCTAGGATTCTCAACATCCTCATTCATGCAAGACTCATCAATATGATCAATTTCATCACAAATACTTTTACCCTTTCATGCAAGAGAAGAATTAGATAATCCATGATCAGATTTGTAAATTTCAAAGCTACCTTTATCTATGTTATATTCTAGGGTTAGTGTTCCTAGGTAAACATCTATCTTAGTCCTCGATAATTTTAGAAACGGTCTCTCCAATAAGATTGGGGGTGCACCTCCATTGTGCGACATATCAAGGACATAGAAGTCCGATGGGAACACTAATTTTCCAACTGTAACTATAACATCCCTAACCAACCCTTTTGGACTAGTTTGGGAATGATCGGCCAATTGGACTATCACCCTAATCTCCCTAAGTTCCCCTAGATTAAGAGTTTTATAAAAGCTATAGGGAATGACATTTATAGAGGGTTCTAGGTCAATCATGGAATCATTGACTAGCTTACCACCTAAATGGATGAGAATGGAAAACATACTGAGATCGTCACACTTCTTAGGTAGACTTCTATGAGTTAAAGTGGTTAATTCCCCCTATTTTCACTTTCCCTACATTTTTTTTAACATTAGGCCTCTTTTTAGTACATGCATTTTTCAGAAACTTGGCATACATAGGGATTCGATCAATTACATCCAAAAGTGGGATACTAAACTCACACTTCTTAAAGACTTGTCAGATTTGCTCCTTGCTGGATGCCACTTTTTTCCTTTCTCCTCAAAGATTTCAGAAATGGAGATGGGGTTTGACTTCCTAATCTACCTCCCCACGGGGTCGTCAATTTAGGGAACCTGCGGAGATGGCTTGAAAGATCAAAGATAAGATTTATAATGTTGCGCCCGTTCCTACTACTAAACTACCTATGAGATCACTGCAAGAAACAACACCTATTACCTCAGTTCTACAGGGGTTTTTACCTAAGTTTTCAGCCATGATAAACCGAGGTAAATGTAGCTGTAGTAAAAAGTGTATTTTTACCTCGGTTCATAACCGAAGTAAAAAATATCTTTTACCTCAATTTTTTGATCATGTCAGCAGGAAATAAGTGCGCGTCACACATCACATTAAGCCCGACATTAGGATAACAAAGTTGTGACATTGTTTAACACGACCTTGACCTATTAGAGGAACGACGTCGGCCATACAAACAACAGACACGATGTGAGAGGGAAGTCATGTGACGACGTTCCAATCGACGTAGTTGTACAGATCAATGACATCGCACCCTGCGAAGCACCCATGCCATGTGAATGCTGACGTGGAAAGGTGAGTAATGCGATGTCGTTTTGAACAGTCGATGTCGGCAAACAAATTTACACGCCTATTCTACATGCGACGTCGCTTATGCGTCGGATGATCACATGTGTGTGTGACGCCGCAGAATAATCGTGGAGAGAACGTTTTTGGTACAATATCATAATAATAAATGTTTGATGAAACAAATAATCGTTCGTCGATGGCCATTACATGTTATTTAGCATTGGATTAATCTAGAAATAGTTAAACATCATACAACACTCAACTATTATTCAATGCATGTGGAAAAAATAATAATGACATGTTAAATTCCACATTAACTATAACATATGTTATATAATAATACAGAAAGTCGATATTAAATTCAAACATTAAATGTATTGAACCTCCATATTGTCTATGTTTTAAGGTATTGACACTGTCAAGGAGACTAGTGAAATGACAAGTCATGCATCAAAGTCCATCAATAACTGTCGTTGTCCTGTTACACCTAATTCATGGGAGAAAAAAATTTATGTTATAATTGGACAATCCATAAATGAAAAACACATAATATAGTCAATTTGGAAAAAAATGGATATTGGTAAAAGCGACATCGCAAACTATATTGATTGATGTCGCCAAGGTCAACCTACGTGCGACGTCGGTCATTCAAGATATTTCATGATTTTTATTGACATGAACGACGTCAATTTTAATTCGGTTGTTTATCGCAACGGCCGACTATAACAGATCGACGTCGCACATTCATATTGTGTTCATGCGAATAAGTAATTAGTGCACACATTCAACCTGAATCTAAGCATTTTTTTCTCATTCTTTACAAACATGACATCATCTTGGAAACAAATACAATTCACACTACATAACATGAAACACAATCATCATTCATCATAAAAATAGACAAGCTTTGATCAATGACAAAAACAACATATAGAAGGTATGGTAATTAAATTGTTAAATTAATATTGAATGTATGGAAAACTACTTCAATTAATTTGAACCCGGAGATGCTCCATCATCAGATGCTTCTTGATGTATGAGAAAAATAAATTGATTAAACTCTTGAATTGTTCTAATGGTGTGAATGGAGAGGATCACGTGGAGCGGGGTTTAGGGAAAGTGTGTTGAAGATGAGAAATGGGTCATGGTGCTAATATTAATTACTTCAATTATTGGGTTGGGGGGGGGGGATTTGCTGAAAAATTACAACTCAAATTTTTATTTCCCGCTAGAAATTTTATTTCGACCGATGTCGGATTTTGTTCGACCATATATTCGTTTATGGAAACAAACATGCGACGTCGTACATGATGGCCAAAGGATAATTTATAAAAAGTGTCGTACAATACTCCATGTCAAGATTGGGGCCCCATCCATCAACCATTTTAATCCGAGATAGGAACAACATTGTCGGGAAAATATGAATAAAAAAATGTTACCTACAAATTTGCATTTAGACGTCTACCACTTTCTTGGAGGGACTTTAGTGTAAATATTTAAAAATTCACAGGTGGTCCCAAACACGATATCGATAGTCCGAAAAAGAAACGTTATCATAACTAGTAAACTTATAATAACCGAGAGTAAAAAAACAAACTCCTCCTATGCCGGCTCAGTGTCATTCACAAGTTCTTCCAACTAACCCTTGTATACTTTTAAGTAATCATCTACAATTCACTCTAAACCACGTACGACAAAATTTTATTATATTATTTTCCATAAGAAAACCAAGAATAAGAAATTTCATGTAATTCTATGTGGTGGAAATTATCGTTTCCATAATGCTTATATAGGTATTGATGGAAATACTAATACAAATGACGGACGATTACCCTGACTTGCGTTCCTCTAAGATGATACACATAATATCCATAACAAACATTTGAACTTACGGTCGGGTGCAGAGTTAGAATGCATTGAACATGTAAGAAAGTTTGGGCCATAGTGTAATTTTCGTAAAGTTTCTTCATATACTGTCTGTGAATAATTTGGGCCCATTCCATTGATCCGTTCGTGCCTAAAATGAAACATCTTGGACCTGACATGTGAATTAGATTAAGGTATATCCAAATGTACATTTCCACTACTCTCCCATTCGTGGAGAGAACTAAGTGTAAAAATTAAAAAGTTGACCTTTAGTCCCAACAAAGATTCTAAACCTTTTCCATCCTTAGTCAAACTTATAATTCTCGAAATGATAAATAAACATGCATGATCCCACGGGGACTTCCGAGCCAAGATCGATCTAATCATAGTATAAATGCGTGACGGATACCCAGTTTCATTTATGACTCAAACGGAAATACATGATTTTGAAAATGACGGACGAATACCCCGATTCGTTGATGCCCTGAATTTGAAAATTATAATGTACAATTTTTCATTTCACCCTGTCCCACCCTCTTGGAGGGACCAATGTGTAAAAACCAAAAATTCACTATTCCTGATAAAATAGATTACGATCGAATAGGAAATTAATAAAGTTAATGACAATTTAAAAATACAATAAGTATTTGTAATGTGTTATTAAGCATTATTAAGGTCAATTATATTTATTTTGTTCAAACAGGGGCCCATTTGCTAAGATAGTGGGCTGAAATAGTGAGGCCCAAAATCAGACATACTGAGTCGGTCGGATCGATTAAGATGTGACGCCATACTAGCCGAGTGGATTTCTCAAGGATTTTTTTTTAAAAAACTTCTAAAGGAAGTTAGATTTCTTTCAATTTCATTTTTTTCATAGACATTGTTATGTATATGTGTTGGGTCTTCTCCCTAATTCTAGAACTCTCCATTGATGGAAGAATGAGATGTTTCTAGGATGATGGAGGATGAATCTATACTACATTCTAGAAAACTTCTAGCATTTACTATAGTTGTTAAGGAGATGGAAGGGAATTGTAAGAGCTTGGTTGGTTCACCTATAAATAGAGGTGTTGGAGAAGAGTTCATCATTCAATCTCATCCACTTCAATCCATAGCCACTTCATTCATGTTGGTGTCATAATTTTCTTCATTTCTTCATTTTTCTTTCCATATGGCATGTGTCTTAAGTGTTCTATGTTGTTTATTTCGATTTTTTTCCTACGGATTATGATTCTAGTGTTTACACGATTCATTTCAACCCCATGTTTTATGCGTCTTCACTTGGCAGTTGGTCACACTTCGGCCTTTGCGAAGAATGTGCGACGTCACACATTCATGTTTTCCTCTTCATCTATGAATACGACATCGTAGTTATGTCGTTAAACAATCGGTTTAACCGACATATCTGCGACGTCGCATGTTCATATCGACTCAAGCGATTAATTGAATTGATTTCAATCAGAAAAATTTCTATCTGTCATTCTAGATTTCATCTGTGACAATATGATTTCCAAGAATCATGAGTACCAATTAAAAATGGTGTGTTTAAAATGTGGAGATTTTGCAGTATATGAACACCAAGTAAACATGGTGTGTTTAACATTAAAATATCGTTAATGTTAAATATGTATTTAGATTATATTTTCTTTTTTTCTTTTTTGTATATGCCTTTTGTACCTCTAGATAGTGTACTCCAAATCATGAATACAAACACAAATTATTACCCTTCCTTTCTACAAAAGTAATCCGCTCAAACCCAACAAATAGAAATCAACCTGTTTCAACCCAATTCATTTCCATCCGACCATTTTTAACTTGGCTCATACCCAATACTCGATTATCCAAATTGACACCTCTACTTGGATCGCTTCTGGTTATTTATCCGGGTGTGCGGTTCACCCATCTCGACCCGTGACCCAAACTTGGCAAACAAAATTCATAATCAATAATTTGACCCTTCCCGCTAAAACTTTCTGTAGGTTCTCAAGCAGACACCATAACTATTATTTTAAGTCTATCTATCCACCAAATCACAATTTAGTGTGGACTATCCAGAGACACATTATTTTCTTGCAAAAATCACAATGTGAGTATGTTTAAAATAGGGGTGGCAAAAGGGCGGACGGGTCGAATATGGATTGGGTAATTTGGTTAGAAAAAAATATGGGTATGACCCATTTTATAATGGGTTTAAAATTTGTCGGGTAAAAATGGGTCGTGTTGAAACCTCTCAACCCGCAGGTTGAAATTCACTCAACTCACAAGTAACTAATGGGTAAACTCGCGAGTTTCAACCAATATATGTTAAAATATAAACCCATATGGTCAGGTGGTTTGTATGAAACACAACATTTAAGCCTACAGAGTACATACTACAAATGCCGCCATGCTTTTGCTTCACATGTCTCAAAGCACTTGAA
>JAULKM010000007.1:18377437-18390496 GCA_032355605.1 Rubia tinctorum
GTTGTTTGTCTTTGTGAATTACTATTAAGAAGAAATGAATGTTGATCTTTGAAACACAAGTGATAACATTCCCCGTAGTTAATGAATGTGACAGGATGAGTGAATGGTTCTATGATCTATAAGAGGTTTGGAAGTGGAAATCAATTGCCCCCAAGGCTTTGTTAATTTGTAGTTTTTACTCTTTTTCTTAGGTTGTTGCATAATTAGCATAGTTACTTGACTTTGTTAGTTTTGTTGTTTTTACTTTCATAACTTAGGAAACCAACCAACCACCCCCTTACTTGCTTTTATATCTACGTGTATATATATATGTGTATATATATATATGTATATATATATATGTATGTATATATATGTATATATATATATGTATATATATATATATAATTAGGCTTATACTCACCCTTGTATGCATGAACCCTTAGGAATATCCTTCTTCTCTGTGGACGACCCCGACTTGTCAAACTATCTACTTAGTTGTATTTAGTAAGCATTTTGGGCTTTTAAATTGTATCTTTGAGAGGTATGACGACGACCTCCCAAAGTGTGCATATTCTTGAAATCCAAGTTGCACTCCAGTTTGCTTAGGCACCATTCCCGCACTTGATTCTTTGCATGCCATTGCTAGGCATGGATGTACTGCAATAATGTGTCTTCTGATCTCCTTGCTAGTTATTGCTCTTTGTATGCCCCAGCATGAAGGGATGCTGCTATTCTGCGTCAAAGTGCTCCTGAACCTTAGTGGCAGTGCCATTAAGGAGGTCGATGGGTTTCTTGTTTCTTCTACATCGCCCATGTCTTCTCGAACGGGCGTACACAACCTTTCCATTTTGAAGCTACTGCTTCACGCGCGACCAGATTGTGCTAATGGTCCTTACTGAAACTGACCATCTTTCTACTGCCTCGACCCTTCGCTGGTACTGAATCTGCCCATTCTCGATGTGCTGAAGCAGAAAATGGGCAATTTCTTGCCTTTGTTCATCTGTAAGGTTTCTCCCCATAATCACAGCCCAACTTGCTCGATGATGAAGATGAAGAAGTGGTGAGATTAGAGTTTTATGTTCTCAAGAACTGGCCAAAAAGACATTCAAAGAGCAAAATTTTGGTTTTCTAGGTTTTGAATGTGTGATGTAACAAATGCGTCTATTTATAGTTGTTTGGGGCGAATTTTTGAATAGTTGAACAGTGGCCGAAAAGTATACATTTGGCTCTAAAACAAAAAAAAATTGGAGCCAAAATTTATTTTTTAGAGGGAATAATTAGAGATACCGCAGGTTTTAGCACATTCCCCATTGTACTTTTAATTATGTAATTTGCCCCCTTTTCATTGTGTTTTTTCAGCTTTTTCAGTCAAATCAGTCCTTTTTTTATTGTTCAATATTGCAGCAATTTTTTCTCTTTCTACAATTTATTTAAGGATGGAGGGAGTACTATTTTTATAAGGTGCTTTTTGTCAACAATATAACGTTGGCAATTGGCCAATAATCTTCGTTAAATCATGAGTCCAGTATAACAGCTGTTGGATCACAAAATCAAATTTGATTTATTTTCAAAATCTCAAAGTCTTAAATGTAAGTCAACCTATTAAAAGAAAAGGCGCTAATATGGGAAGAATACAAGAACCAGATTAGTTAAGGTCAATGAGTCAAAGGTTTTGCATCCACCATTCGGGAATCTATGGCTTACAAATGTTCATAATACTAGCATTTTCAGTGGAAGAATTAATTTTGAGTGTCTCTTTTACCACATGTCAAGTTTTAATTGGAATTTCAATATAATGTAACTAAATTAAATCAATTGATGGTCTTCTTTAAAATTTTATCTCTGATGGTACCATCATAATTTCAACTTCAGTATGACGTGTCAATCACTGATTGATTAAATTTTTAGTTGGGTCCATGTATATATATATGAATTTCTATTAATTTTTCTTAGAAAGTGAAGTGAAGAGTTCAATATGAGTTTCTCTACATAAAAGCTCTAATTGACTCTCTTTAAAGAAAAATGTGTCATGTCGTATTGATACTTTCGTTTGATCTTTGCATTCGAGATATTTTTATGAGTTGGGAGTATATCAATACAATAATGGCAAATGAATTTTAGCTAAGTAACTCTTGCAGTGGAGATGGTCTAAACTTTTGAATTCAGTATCTCTACTGAAGATTGACTAGAAGGATTTGAACTTATTTTAGTATACAGATATTACGACCTATGGTGACGAATGTGCATTGCGAACCATTTGCACCTAACATATTTTGCTCCAATTAAAGAGCACGGTAAAGTATTGAAAAAATCCGCTATAAAAAATTAGTTGAATTAGAATTATAAAAAAGTAAAATGTTTTAGTTACAATAAAAAAAAATTTATTATGCCATATACCCCAAACACATATAAATCCTTTGATCACAACTAAACTATCGATCTAACAATTAGTCGGTAAAACAAAGAAAATTTTACATGTTAGCAAATGTTGTACTCCCTTCGTCCCCCTATTTGTGTCCTACCCGCCTTATTTGGTGTCACTATATTATAGTTTTACTTCCATTTTTGGCAAAATTTTGAATGTAAAAAAAATGAAATAACTTTTTGTTCACAAACCATTTTCTACTATTTAATGACTTTAAAATAATGGCATTTTTTGATGGTAAGACATAAACAAAGGGACAGGGGGAGTATGTTAAGGTGTTGGGGAACTCAAAATTCGCCACGCGTTCTACGAATTCTATATTTAGTAAAGTAATTGAGTTTTTTAGGAAGAAATGAGTGATTTGTGGAGCACGTGACAGATTCTAATTTTCCCAACATCTTAACATACAATATTTACTGATATATAAAATTTTCTGGGCATAACAAGAGAGTTTCTTGTAAGTTATTACAGTTATCATCTAGTATACCATTGAAATTAAAAGTCATGAAAATGATTTGGGCCATTCATTTCATTATTTAGCCCAAATCCAAAAGAATATCATAATCAATTCCAATCAAAACTAACTCCTTAGGCCCTTCTTCTTCAATTCATCCCACTATGAATCCACCCTTCCTATTTTTTCTTTCGATTACATTATTCCTTAGTTCCCAAACCAACCAACTAAAAGGAACTTTATTCTTAAATTTTTTTTTAAATAAGTTTATTCTTAAGAGCTCTTAATGAGTAGTGAGCTATAACTAATTGCCCTCTCAAAGGGCTATAAGTTATAGTAATTTATTTTTTTCACCACTTAATTAAATTTAGTGATGTTCAAATTTTCCAAGTAAACCCAGATCATTCGGATCAAGTTGGATCAGGTCCCATTTAAATCAACACACACTAATACAATCTGGATCTGATTGCGTACGAACTGGGCTGAAATCTATTACAGCCAGAATAGTTGATCCGAAGTTTTTATAATGAATTTGAATGTATGCACGTAGAGAAAGGAAATAATTCAAATACGACCCCATGTAAAATTGAATTAAGTGCATCCCTTAATAACATAGAATATACTCCCATAGAGCAATTTTTCTATTGTTTGTCAACTTTCTCGTACCATGTTTGAACACCGATAACTTTAGTTATATATATATACATATATAAGAAAATGATGCTTAGAAAATAGATATTGCATGGAATCTAACAAAATCTCACGTGATAACGCTACTACCTATATACTAATTGAAATTTATGGTCAACCATGATTTGAGAAAATTGACTAAAAAATAGGATACTTTCTCTAGGAAGGAGATAGTATATAATTGGGCAAATACGAAATCATCCCTATTATTTTTAGAAAGTGCTATTGAATCCTGTAAAATCTGAGTGCTAATTTAACCCTGTAAAATCTGAAAGTGCTAATTAAACCTTGTAAAATATGAAAGTGTGATTCTAACTCTAACTTTTTTGAACAATTGTGCTGACATACCCAAATTGCAATATTCCGGAGTTAACCAAACAAATTCAGACGTTGACCTAATTTGAAAAAATAAAAATACCCCTTTCCTTAAAACCAAATTTGTGTGGGCTATTTTACCCTTACCTACAGTCGCTGCTCCACCGCACGCCCCGCCGCACCACCACTCTCTACCGTCCACCACCACCCGCCACTGTCCGTCATCATCTCACCATCATCTCTCACCGCCAGCCACCATCCCACCACCAAATCAGAAACCCTCTGCCGCTCACCACCATCCCGAAACCAACCGTCATTCATCCTGCAAACCTTTGCCGCTAGCCACCACCTGCAACCCTCTGCGGCAACCCACTAACCACAGTCCTCAGCCGCTCGCCATGACCAGTAATCCTTCGTTCATTTAAGTTTTCTTCATTCATTCATTCAAAATTCCAGTCTCATCGATGTTGCTCCCAGCTCCAGCCTGATTCTCGATTCTTACCTCCACCACCCAATTCATCCTGCAAACCTTTGCCGCTCGCCACCACTTGCAACCCTCCGCTGCAACCCATTGCCCGCAGCCCTCAGCTGCTCTTCATTGCCCGTAATCCTCCATTCATTTATTTTTTCTTCATTCATTCAAATTTCCAATCTCACCGATGTTGCTCCTAGTTCCAGCTCGATTCTCGATTCTCACCTCCACCACCCGATTCACCCAATTCACCACAACCACCCGATTCGCCGTCGAGCTCAACGTCAAGGTGTACGTGAAGAAGAGTAAGACCATGGCAAAGGAGGAGGAGGCCGTTGAAGAAATGGTGGTGTGGCTAATGCTCGAATAAGACGCCATCAGAGACCTCCTCGATTAGGGTATTTTGTGGCGGAGCTAGACGTTGAGGGCTTGTGGCAGATTGATGGGAACTAGTTGTAGTGGAGTGAAGCCTGGGTTGCAGTAGGGGTAGTGTGTGTTGCGACTGTGGGGGTGGAACGTGGTGGAAATGAGTGGCGGAGTAGAGCAAAATTGGACTGAGCCTACTTTTGATGTGTAAAAACTTAAGGGAAAACAGGGGGTTAAATTCCCGAGGGTGAAGTAGTCTTTTCAAAATTTTATTTTTAACAAGGGTATAATGGTCATTTTACTGAATTCCGGCCAATTTTAGATTGTCAGAATTAGATTGACACTTTTTTTATCCAAAACTTAGCGTTAGATTTGCACTTTCGAATTTTATATGATTAGATTGGCACTTTCGACAAAAATATCAAATTATTTTTGCACTTAACTATATAATTAATGATCAACTTTTGATTTCTTTAAATTATATTTTATATTTCACCTGTTTTAAACTCAAAATACTCCTCAAATTAAAAAAAAATTAAATCATCCCACTTGTTAACTCACATTACATGTAATGTTACTAAAGATACCTGAATTTGAACGTGGAATGTTTTTTATGGGATTAAATACCATCCATCCATAAATTTATTTATTATCAAGTTCATTTCTTAACGCAGTGCGACGTGATTCATGCACCCAATTTGGTGGCTGTCGGCCAAATCCAACCCGTAATACTATTACTACTAATATCACACTGTCAATTTTTTTATAAATAAATTCAATTTCCACAGCCGACTTCTTAAATAATTTTAAAATAAGAAAATTACCAAAAAACAACAAAGATATTGTTCTCATTTTTGTCTTCTATCAATTGACTCAAAAGTTCACGATTTGTTGGATCCAGACTTCCAGTTCTTACAAGTAAGTGTGTGATTGTTTTCCTCAATATTTTCTATTCGAAATCAACGACACTAACTACCTTCTAAAAATGAATTCAGTAAGTAACAAATAGATCCAGCAAGTAATTTTTTATTTAATTATACTCCCTCTAAAAAGTGGAAATGACGGAATTACTTTTGACTCGCTTTTTATACAAGGCGATGTGATAAAGAATAATTGTGAAAAATAGAGATGTTTTGGAATAGCAATGGATCCAGTCTAAAAGTTGTAAATATTTTTTAATTAAGTGTGAAATTATCTTCATACATTAGTATTGTTCTTCAACTTGATAGATTAAATTGTTGCGTTAACGATGATCACTCGATTTATTTGTTCACGTCCATGTAATGTTCTCAATGTGGTTGTACATGTTGTGGCTCGTGTTTCGTTTATGTTTTTTTAGGAGTTCCATTTATTTGGATGGGTCCATCTGTTATTTTAGGTGTTCACAGTTTAGACAACATATATCGTGCTTTGGATCAAGTGGTGTTACGGTTCTTGAAAATTCTTATTTGCTCAGTGATATTTTGATGTGTGATGCATTCCTCTCTGTCAAATGGTCATGATCTTTGCGGGAAGTAAATTAATATCCTCAAGTGCGATATTACAGTTTTATGGAATTTGTATTGCTCCTATGTATTATAGTCTAGTTGACATGTAATATATATCATTGCAATATGTTAATTATTGTTATAAACTACTCCCTCAGTTCCACCAGTATTGACATGTTTACTTTTTCACGATTTTCTATAATCCGTCAATATCTCTATCTAGATATAATAATTCTGCATAAAAAATTAATATTTAAAATATAGATTTTAATGTAAATCTAACAATATCTCACATGAAATTTTTATTATTTAAGGTCAAAGTTTTCCAAATTTGACTTGAAAAACGAAAATAGACCTAAATTATACTTATAATACTCCCTCTGTCTCATTTCAACTTGCACATTTTTTTGTCAACTTTCTCAAGACATATTTGACCATAAATTTTAACTAGTATATAGATACAAATATCATTATGTGAGATATCATTGGATTCCCTGAATGATGTATTTTTTAAATATCAAATTTTAATACACAGTTACTATATATAAATAAAGTTATCGTTGGTCAAACATGGTATGAGAAAGTTGAACAAAAAGTGTGCAGATTGATTTGAAACGGAGGGAGTAACAACTTTTTCCACCATTATCAAATATCATTGATGAGTTTACTATGATTTTGTTTGGTCATGTTAGATAGTGGTGATTAGTGTACATTTTAGTGGTGATTAATTTTGTCGACTAAGTTCTATTTGTATGGATTCGACATAAAAACGAGAGGAGAAATTTCGTCAACGTAACATTCTAACATTTACATGATAGGCTGTCTAAAGCAGATTAAATGAAATCCCAATTTCGGCGTTTTCGCTAATTCTACTGTTTCTACCGGCTTTCACATGACCATCATTTCCTGTCTTTGTTTTTCCCCACATCTCACGTTGTTATTTCTAGTTTCTCACTTCTGCTGCGGTAGTTCCTCCCTCTTTTCTTTTTTCTTTCATCTTTACAAGAAATGAAAATACTACTAGTAAACAATGAAAAATACTCTAGTTTTATGTGTGGCATATCCTTAGAGGTTTCTTGAAAATTTATAGTTTTATATACCCCTCTGTCCCCACAATAATTCTATTCTTTTTTTTAAAGAAAAGTTTACTTAAAATATGCTCATGATTAGTGTCACACCAGCTGAATCCCACACATTTCGTCTAAAATTCCAAATTTAGACAAACCTCATGTGATAACAACTGTATAAATATTTGAGTTATATACAATCCGGAAGTTTAAATAGTGACGGGGTAGTATAAGATAATGGGTAATCTCTATAAAAGATTACTATATTTTTGTTATAGAAACTTATGACTTTTTAACTTCCATAAATATCCCTGCATTGCTCATACTGAGAGGAGTAAAGTCCTTAGAACGGCAGTGTAACGGGTTCTGGTGGGGGTCCGTCTGCATACGCCCAAATAGGGGCAGATATGGATGTAGTTTTGGTGGGGTATTGGTATGAAAATCATATCCGCCGTGGATAGTGGGTTGCGTGTGGATATTAGCCCACACCCGCCGCATACCCACCTCGTTCCACTAAAACTATTATATACCCGCTAATTTAATATAAAATAAATTATTATTTATTCGTATTGCACATATCTTACCTATAATATTTTCATTTAAATATACTTATTAAATTTAATGTAAAAGTTACTATAAAAAGTGAATTTTAACTACTTTTTGGAGATATAAATGGGATAAGTACAATGAGTATGAAGTGGGTAGGGAGACCCAAGTGGGTGATGGGGCTGGTGTGTATTTTGTACAATACCCGATGGGGCGAGATAAATTTCAAATTTGTATCTACCATGAATGATGTGGCGGATATGAGTATCAAACTTTTAGGTGACATCAATATAAATGTATCATAATTCACACCCAATCTGCGTTATTTCCATCCCTAAAAGTCCTTTGTCTCACCAATGTCTATTTTGCCATTTGAATGTCTATTAAAGTTAGGGTGGGCTCCAAGACTTTAGAGGTTTAAACCAAACTATGAAAAAAAAGTCTCCATGTGTAATATTTGAAGCATGTAATATTTATATTAAAAAAGACTCACATAAAGAGTTAAAAAATGATTGAAACAGTTAATTAAGACAGGAAATATTTTCTAATTTGTTTTTATATATTTTAAATATGGTAAAGTTTTATCAAAGACGATTTTTCCGTAGGTTTGTAGAAATGTGAGATTTATTAGAATAATAATAGAAAGGTAAAAGATTTTGGTTGCAAATATTAAAAATTTATTATGCAACGTGCAAAAGTTATATGTTTTTGACCCGATTAATGCGCCAATAATTTTATCTTGATTTCTTCTAATTTGCATTTTAAACAATAATATTTCCATAACTTATGAAAATACCATTTTTCAAGAGACGAACTCTTCAAATAAATGAGATCCCTATATAATTATTAAATTAAATGTCTATGATGACTTTTATGAAAAGATTATTTTTCAGTAGACGAACTCTTTTATAAGTTAGAACTAATTGAAGCTTTCAAATATATGTATTTTTATAAGCTTGTTATAAACCATCATAACAATATTAATAATTAAACGTCTGTTACATTTTTTTAAAAGAATGCAAAAAAATGCTGCTTCTTGTTTTCTTTTGAAACTTAATAAGTACATTCATGTAAAATCTATAATCAGTTAAATGACAATTCGTGAAAATTATGAAAATATGGAATAGTTTGTGTTGAAATATCAAAGAAGGAAATTCGGGTGATATAAGTAATTTTGGGATGATATTAAGGAATAGTAATATTACTTGTAATTGTAATTAGATTATAATTCATTTTCTAGTTGGTATAGGTCTTTTGTACAAGTATATAATGTACTCCAGAGCATGAATACAAACACACAATTATTACCCCGTAAATTCTTCATGTATCAGAGCCTAAAATCCTGAAACCTTGAATAAAATTTTCGCTACCTAGTCGGAGCCACTGTCGTCGAACGACAGCCGCGCGTTTGTCTCATGCGCCGCCGCTTATCGCCAGCCTTCTCCGCCTACTTGCCGTCTGACATTCCGCCGCT
The DNA here is from genome assembly GCA_032355605.1 of Rubia tinctorum. Lineage (NCBI taxonomy): Eukaryota > Viridiplantae > Streptophyta > Magnoliopsida > Gentianales > Rubiaceae > Rubia > Rubia tinctorum. The sequence continues at coordinate 18,386,716 of JAULKM010000007.1, forward strand.
ACCTTATCCGGTAGCCGTGATCGTCGGCCGCCCTTCAGATCCAATTCTGAGTCACCTTCACGCACCGCCGGTCCCCCGCCGCCGCTGCCCCTTGTTCGTACTCAGACCGTCGCAACACCGCTCCCAGGTGTCGTGATCGTCCACTGCTAGTTTCCCGTCCATGCATCCATCTCCACGCATCGACCTCGTGCCACGCGTTGTCGGTTACCTTGCCACGCGCCGCCGTCGTCCTTGCCACACGTCGTCGCGTTCGTACTCACCGTCAGCCGATCCGATTTCCTCGCTGATCCGCAACAATGTCTAGTTCTGCTTCTGGTTCCAATGCTGTCGAACAAGCCCGCATCGCTGCTGAATCCGAGGCTAATAAATTACAAAACCTCAATGCCACCGATGTTATTGCACCTTTACTCAAACAGTTGCAATTGCAATCTGGTACTGGGGGTTCTGATCCTACGGGTCGTTCTATGCATGACCCTACTTCCTTAGTACTTCTGACGGCCCGAGTTTGTCAATCTGTCCCGTCATACTTAAAGGAGAGGAGAATTACCTGGAATGGTTTAATGTTATCTACAGTGCTATGCTTGATAAGAAGAATAATGGTTTCATTGATGGAATCATTACTAAACCTCCAGAAAATCATTCTGATGCGGTTGAATGGCCTTGCATTAATACTACCATGGTGTGTTGGGTTTTACAGACCTTAGATCCACCCTTGCGTTCTTCTACTAGTTACTATCCTATGGTGAAGGAACTGTGGGATAATCTAAAGGCGTGTTTTACCCTTGGAAATGGTCCAAAAATTATGCAGATGCGTGAAGATATTCAGATTTGTCGGCAGAATGGTCAGACTGTTTCCATTTATTTTGGCAAAATGAAGAAACTGTTTGGTGATTACAACGCACTACGACCTCCTTTAGTTTGCACCTGTGAAGCTTGTAAATCTCTGTGTGCTTGCAACCATGCTGTCGACGCCTTCCTAGAACGTGATAAAGATATGATCTACCAGTTTCTCATGGGTCTTGACAAAAAATATCATACCTTGCGATCCAACATCATGACCACCGATCCACTTCCACCAGTCATGCGTATATACACTTTTGTTACTCAGGAAGATAATCACAGAGTCGTTGTTCATTCTTGCGAGCCTTCAACTGACTCAATGGCGTATGCTGCACGACGTCCACCGCGTTCGGGTTCTTCGCCAGATGTTCTCAATTCAGCTGATCGCAAGAATCTGGTATGTTCGCATTGTCATCGCAAGGGCCATGATAAAGATACATGTTTCAAGCTCACTGGAGTACCAGATTGGTTCAGAGAATTGAACCCCAGGACCAAGAAGTCGGTGCCGACCCAGCCTCCTGCAGCCTCTATTCATGGCAGACCAGCTGCCGGTGGCCGACCGACGCCACCGCCATTTACCAGCGCTGCCGTGGTTCTATTCGTTTTGGGGATGTTACTCTTACTCATGTACTCTACATACCCTCTCTGCATTGCCATTTATTATCATGTTCTAGATTGTTATCTGCATTAAAATGTCTAGCTTTGTTTACTGAAAATTAATTGCATTTTACAGAAAATCAGTATGAGGAATGTGATTGGTCTGGGTGAACAGCAACGGGAGGGGGGTTCGTTGGCTTCGTCTACTGGATTCGAATGTTCATCTCTCATAGTCTGTACCGACAGTATATTTTTCCTTTAAGTAATTCAAATGCCGCCTCTTTATTTGAATTAGTACATTGTGATGTTTGGGGGTCCTTATAAAACACCATCTTCTAGTGGTGCATTTTATTTTTAACTATAGTTGATGATTACTCCCGCTCTGTTTGGGTTTATTTATTAGATTCAAAGTCTGATGTAGCATCTAGTGTTAGTGAATTTTGTGCTTTGATCAAGAATCAGTTTGGACGTGTGATTAAGCGTATCCGTGCTGATAATGGTACATAATTTCTACCTTTGAGATCATATTTTGCTGAGTCTGAAATAATTTTTGAGACATCTATTGTTGATACACCACAACAGAATGGTCGGGTTGAGCGCAAGCATCGTCACTTTCTTAACGTGGCTCGTGTTTTACGCTTTCAAGCCAATCTGGCTATTACGTTCGGGGGGAATGTGTTCCAACTGCTGCTTATTTGATCAATCAGACACCCACCAAGCAACTCGATGGCCCGAACACCTTTTGAGTTACTTCATGGACGTCCTCCAAATTACAAAGATTTGAGAGTCTTCGGTTGTTTGTGCTTTGCCTCATACATTCTCATATTCCGAGACAAGTTTGCTCCGCGAAGTCGAAGATGTTTGTTTCTTGGGTATCCTGTCGGAAAGAAAGGATATCGTCTTTTTGACTTAGAAACCCATACTTACTTCAACAGCCGGGATGCTGATTTTTATGAAGACCAATTTCCGTACAATGCCATATTGGAGAACCCCCCAACGATGGCCACTTCACCGCTGGCCACCTCATCGCCGACGGCCCCGATGAGAGTCGACGTACCACCACGTGCATCAATCGTTGTGACCGCGCATGACCCGCCACCCGTCGCCGATGTCCACACGCCGTTGACCGCCGAGGTCCACATGCCACCGGCCGTCGAGGTCCATGTGCCGCCGACTACCGACGTCCAGCCGATGTCGGCATTGGTCTCTCCTCCGCCTACTCTGTCTCAGCCGCCATCTTCGTCGGTCTAGCTTCCGGCATCGTCTACTTCTGCTGAGCTGCCTCTTGTCCGACAGAGTAATCGTCCTCTTCGATCTCTTACTTATCTGCATGACTATGTCTGCTCCGTTGCTGATATTAATAACCCCTACTGCTACGACCACACCTGCGACATCACATTCCTCAGGTGATCTCTATCCTTTAACTGATTTTATAAATTGTAATAAATTTTCTAGTACTCATTCTAGATTTTTGGGTGCAGTAACTTCTAGTGCAGATCCCACCACTTAATCTGAAACTTCCCAATATGCCCATTGGTGTGATGCCATAGCTGATGAGCTTAATGCACTTGAGCTCAATCATACTTGAACCTTGTCTTCACTACCTCTACATAAACTGTCATTGGTTGCAAATGGGTGCACCGAACCAAGTTTAAATCTGATGGTTCCATTGAGCATCACAAGGCTCATTTGGTGGTTCTTGGCAATCACCAGAAATATGGTATTGATCATACTGAGACATTTCCTCATGTTGCCAAGATGAGTTCGGTTCATCTATTTCTATCTGTTGCAGTCATTCGTGGTTGGGAACTTCACCATACGGATGTGCATAATGCTTTTCTTCATGGTGATTTACATGAGGAAGTCTATATGCGCACCCACTGGGCTATCCTGCACCTCCGGGTAAAGTTTGTCAGCTTTAGAAATCTCTTTATGGTCTTCATTAGGCTCCTCGTAATTGGTTTGCGAAGTTGGCTCGGGCTTTACGTGCATTTGGTTTTGTTCAGAGTAAGGCTGATTAATCCTTATTTGCTTTTCTCCGTGGTTCGGTTTCCTTGCATGTCCTTGTCTATGTGGATTATTTGGTTATTGTTGGTAGTTCTTCATCGCTTATCTTTGAATTCAAGAAATACTTGAGCTCTTGTTTCTATATGAAGGATCTTGGTACACTTAAGTATTTCTTGGGTATTGAGATTCCTAGAAGACCGGATGGGATGTTTCTATTGCAAAGGAAATATGTCATGGATATTTTATCTAACACAGGTTTGTCGGCTTCTAAACCGACTGACTTTCCCATGGAGCAACAACATGATCTTGCAAAGGTTGAAGGACCTCTCTACGATGA
>JAULKM010000007.1:18394512-18416341 GCA_032355605.1 Rubia tinctorum
ATTATAAATAATATATTTATTAATATATGAAATATATATTCATAATTGTATAAATAAATTTTAGTAAAATTATATTTCTTAAATGAAATATTATAATTATTCTAACTAAATAAAATGAAAATAATTGTATTTTTTTATCAAGTGAATAATATATAATTAAATATATTATAATATTCTTATTTTAAATTATATAAAAATAAATTATTATTTTATTTATTATTTAAATTTATAACATTTAAAAATAATATATTTTATTTTAATAAATTGTAAAAATTACTATTTTATATGATTTTGGTCGATTTGGTTTAACCCATGACCCTACCCTAAACTATGAGAATTTTGACCCGACCTGACCCGGCCCATTTGTTCCAAAATTTTGGGTCAATTTGGGCTGGGACAGCTGAGCCTCCCTGGCCCATGAACACCCTTACTTGTACCATTGATATGGAGTATTCCATCTTTCCCAACATAAATGATAATTGTACTATTCATTTAGTTAAATTTGATTGATTTGAACTATAAAATTATATTAATATATCAATAAAGATATTATCATGTGGTACGGTGTTAGATTCGTCTTAATGTGCATTTTTATAATCTTAATTTTTTATGATTAAAAAATATTAATGGTCAAACATATTTTGAGTCAACTGTTAAAAATCAAAGTGTGCAACTTCTGTTGGAAAGTGGGGTAGCACATTTAACTATTTTATATCAAGACCACCTATAATTAACTAAAGGTTAGACCAGTTATGAAAGATTCCGTTGTAATAACTTTTAGGGTCAGATTTATACATTGCAATACATTTTGAAAGTTTTTCAAACTTATAGAAATCTCGTTGCAATAAATAATAACAAACATCAAATCACTATCTTGGTTACGTCATTGATAAAAAAAACTTTATCTAACGGTTAGTTGGTCCAAAACAAAACTTTGTGATTAAATATAATTTAGTTAAATTCAATTAATTTTTGAAATAATCAAAATATTTTGAAACAGCGGGAAAAAAACATCACTCCCTCCCTGTCAGTTTTATTTGCTCAAGAATTATTATCATGCAGTTCAAGCAACATGTTTGACCGTTCAAATCTTTAACTACGTATAATAACGGTAAATAAAAAATTATATTTGAAAATTACTTGTTACGACGAATTGAAAATTATCATATACGGTAATGTTGTTGTTCATATATCTATTTAAACATGCTGTGAAACTTTAATGAAGAGATGTATAAAAAAAATACTCTCTCCGGTCCTCTAATATTGGTACACTTACCATTTATGGATGAGTTTTTTTAATTGACACTTTCCCTTTATGGTAAATACTAAAATATTTCCATCCACCCAATTTACATTTTATCATTCCAATGCAATTTCTACTACTAGTTTTACTTTTTGAAAAAACTTGTACCATTTCGTTGGTGTCAATTAAAGAAAGCCAAAAAAAGTAAGAGTACAGATAGAGATGAGATGGAATTATCAGTAGGTAAAGGAGAGAATATTGTGAGGCACAAGGAAGAACATGATCCACGAAACTAGAAGCTGGAATGGGTTGGGATTAACACGAATTAAATATGACCATGACTTCCTACTACTACTCTCATCACCTCTTTAACCTTCCAACCAAAGCTGTTATCCACCAAACACCTCCACATGTCACGACATCAACACACCTCTCTCCCCAAACCCCTTCATACAAACTCTCCAAACACGCCTAGAATTTTTCTCATCTTTCCTTTCTAAATCCCAAGTCTCCTACTAATCTCAAATTTTTAAATAAAAGAAAACGTGTAAGATTAGTCATAGAGTCGTGTTTATCAGCAAAACATTAATGTCACCACTGTTAAAACCGTTAACCAGATATATAATTGTTGCATGTAACTGATATGCTTAAAAGAGTCTATTGATTTATGATTGAGTTTGATAGAATTGTGTTTATAACCAAAACACTAAAAATTTAATATATTAAATTTCATGTGATGTAATCGCTAACTGAAAATATAACTGTTATAACTTATCGCAACGGCTAACTAGATATATAACTGTTATAACTGATTGCAACGACTAACTAGATATATAACTGTTATAACTGATTGCAACGACTAACTAGATATATAACTGTTAGTATGGCACTAGTACAGTTATCAACGTTAACCTTTCTAACCGATGCGGTTATCGACCAAACACCTCCACATGTCACGATATTAACACTCCTCCCTCGCCAAACTAACCAAACCACGCACCAATAAACAACACTCCAACGAGGATAGCAGATTACCCCCTCTTGCTAATCTTCCAAGCTCCAAACGCCATTATTCTCTTCCTTTCTTTCTAAATTCTAAATGTTGTACTTATCTCAAATTATTAAATTAAAAAATGTGTATCATTGCTTATCACAATGTCACGGAGTTGTGTTTATGAGCAAAAATGCTAAAATCTTGTATACAAATATAAAATTATTTATGCAATGTACAATGATATAATCGTTAAAACTGTTCACTAGAAATATAACTGTTACAACTAATACACTTACGAGAATCAATTAGTTTATGATTGTTTGATTGAGTTGTGTTTATCAGCAAAGAACTTAAAATCAATGTGTATTATGTTCAAACGAACAACTTTACGAATGTTGAAACCGTTAATCATAAATGTAATATTTATAACCGACCACAACTGTTAACCACATATATACATATAACTGTTATAACTGATACGCTTAAAACAACGATGATTACGGATTATTGAAAATCAATTAAAACTTTTATTAGGTCCAACATTTGAACTCGATGAGAAAAAAACTTCCATGACCAAATCAAATTTTAACCACATTATCTTAATGTACTTGTAATGTAAAAGTTAAAGAAACAATAATCACGTATTAGGGCGTATTAGTGGCTTACGTTTATAGATAAAACTGATATTTTTTAACATATTTCATATTTTAAAAAGCAAAATACCTTGGTTTAGGCCATATTTTTCACTTTTCACCCTATCTTAACTGAATCGAATTGAAATAAAATTAATTTTGGTGTGGAGATGAAATTAAGGATAAACACAAACCACGTTCATATGACATTATTCTCCAAAAAAGGAAATCCAAATCTTTGCCCCTCTCTAATTCTCTTGAACATTGTGAATTCATCCTTCAACGGATAAGGATAAATCCATTTCCTCCCCACAGTATCTTATGCTCATTCACGTCTATTTCCTCACGTCCCAATACTCTCTCTAAACGTCACCAAACCCCAAATCCTCCCCATATAAATACCCTACCATTTCCCAGGGCCCTCTCCAAAACACAACCCCCAGAAACACACACACAAAAACACTTGTACTTTCAGCTTAATCCTCAAAAAGGACCAAAAATCCTCAACGCTTTTCTTCGATTCTGACAACTAATGGATAAGTGGGTTCGCGGCAGCGCCATCGGGAAGGGCTCTTTCGGGACCGTCAGCTTGGCGGTTAAGTCCGGCGGCGGCGGCGGCTGTGCCGGTTATGTTTTTGCGGTGAAGTCGGTGGAGAGGAATTCGTGCATGCCTTCTCAGCTTGAGGCTCTGGAGAATGAGATTCGGGTTCTCCGGTCGGTTTCCTCGCCGTACGTGGTGGCGTATTTGGGCGACGACGAGACGGCGGAGGGAGGGAGCGGGACGGCGTCGTTTTATCGGAACTTGCATATGGAGTACCTGCCAGGTGGCACCGCGGCTGACGTGGCGCGGGAGAGACGGCGTCGTATCGATGGCGGCGGCGGGGAGGGGGCATTTGGCGTGGAAGATGAGAGGAGCGTTGGGAACCACGCCTTCTGCGTTGCCTCCGCTCTCAAGTACCTTCACGCGCAAGGCATTGTGCATTGCGACGTGAAGGGCGATAACGTCCTGGTGGGGCCCGCGGCGGCAACCGCCAAGCTGGCGGATTTCGGATCGGCGGCGGCGGAGACGGCTGGGAAGATCTCGCCGCGTGGGAGTCCGATGTGGATGGCACCGGAGGTGATCCGGGGGGAGTACCAGGGGCCGGCGTCCGATGTGTGGTCGCTCGGATGCACGGTGATCGAGATGGTCACCGGAAAGCCGCCGTGGGAGGACAGAGGCGCGGCGGAGACAATCTGCCGGATTGGATACTCCGACGAGCTGCCGCCGATTCCGGCGGAGCTGTCGGAGACCGGCAGAGACTTCGTCGAGAAATGCCTTCGCCGGGAGATTGATCAGCGGTGGAGCTGTGATCAGCTGCTGCAGCATCCGTTCATCTCAAAGTGTACTCCGGCGGCGGCGGCGGCGCCGTTCTCCGCCCACCTTTCTCCGCGGTGTGTTTTAGATACCTTCAACGTGGAATATTCCGATGACGAGGAAGAACACAGAGAGACAAGCACTGGTGCTGCAAATTCGAAATTGAGTGGCAATATTGGGAAATTGAGTTCCGGAGGAGGAGCAATTTGGGAATCGGACGGATGGACGACGGTGAGAGAGTTGAACAGCAATGCGGAATCGGCGGCGGCTTCGGTTTCCGGTGAAGGGACAAGTTGGGAATTTACAGAATCCAGAGGGGCAGAATTGGAAAACGACGATTCCATTGGGATTGGTGAATTGAGGATCGAGGAATATTTGGTAGATTCTTCTCCAACTGGAATAGAAGAATCAGTACGAAATTACCACCATGACCGTGGTGAAAACGGCGTCGTTATGGACTCTGATGAGCCGGAACGGTCAAGCTCAATACGCCGTCATAGGACTCCTTTATGGTCTTTATTATCGTTGTTCATTTTGTGTTGGTTTCACGGATTGTACACCAAGACAAATTCAAAATGTTACCAATTGCTTTATTGTTACTGTGTCTCTGTTTCAATTCAAACTGCAATCTAACTATTTATTTAGTCAAAAATATCTTAACTTTGGGCTCAAAATTAAATAGGTATATAAGTATAAATATTATTGAATGATACATTGTTAGATTTGTTATAATATACTCTAAACAATTTAGAGTGAGACGAAGGGAGTATATTTTTAGAATATCAAAGTTTTAATTATTCTTTAAAAAATATGTAGGATCAAATTTGTTTAGTCAACTGCTCAAAGTGCAGCTTGAAATGAGACAAAAGAAGTATTGTTATCCCTTGACTTGTTATATGAAAATTTCCGATCAATCTACAATGTATTAAAACTGCGATAGTCGTCGAGGTTGATCCTTAATAATCTTTTGATCTGATTTGAACAAATTTAACGGGATATTTTGAAACGTCTCCCACTGAAATATAATCAAATAGGATATACTAGTATGTGGTAAGTTTTTGCGATATCTACTCATTTGACTTGAGTTAACATACTTTCCACCAAATGGAATATGTCATTCGTCACGTTTACAGTGATTTTCAAAAGGATACCTCCCATCAATTACAGAATACTCCGATCAAAATCTACAATTAGAAATGTAGAGCTTCTAAGTTCTAGCCTTTCACAATTTCATTTCCTCTTTAAACATGAGAAGAAGAACAATGTTACCCTAGGAGCTTCGTGTGGGTAAGTTTCATGGTTTCACGGGATAAGATTTGAATTCCGTACGTTTGTTTGTGTTTGTCTTGGGAGTAATTAATGTTGCATGGGACAACAAATGTAGAGAAATGAGAAGATTAGGCATTGGGAATTAGGCAGTTGGCATAGGCCAGCTTAAACGAGAAGAGAAGTTTAGGACAAAATTACCCCTGGGTGAAAGGTTGGCTTGCACATGGAGGAGGCGAGCGGTTTGGTGGTTCTAGTTTAGGCTCCAAACCAACGCAAATCGTGTGTTAACTGTCATGGGGTAACGTGTCCGACTTTTTTAATCAACTAAACGAGAGTTTGTGCATCCTCAACCATGCCTTCCAAGTAAACAATGACAAGTGTTCAATTTTGATTTCAAACTCACATAACTATTATAATATCCGTGATATTCCCTCTGTCCCATCTAAAATTGAACTCCAATCATTATAACAATGTGCAAGAAACATGTTTGACCGTTAATATGTTTACCTGCACATAATAATGACAAATAGAAAATTAATGTTTGAAAACTACTTGTTAAGGCGATTTGAACAATACCATATAAGGTAGTATTATTGTTCATATATATATATATGTATCTATTCAAATATGCGGTCAAGGTTTGATAGAAAATAGTGTAAAAAAATAAGAGTGTGTTTTCAGTTAGGGCAGTGGGTATTACTTTAAGAGTGTGGTTGACACGTAATGATGATCAACCCCTAATCCAAATTAACATGTAAAATGAGCAATTCTAATGCAAGTATCGGTTTGGTATAAGTTGGTAAACATATATACTGATACACTCTTAATTTTAAAATACGCCTTCATTTTTCTCTTCCTTTCTTGACAACTTACTTTCATTCATGGTGTTATCTCATACAAAATTTTGAGACTCCCTGATGACTCACACAACCAAGTGGGGTAAGCCTCCCTTGTGGCTCACACTGTCACACAACCAAGTGTGTGTGTGAGAGAGAGAGACTCCCACTGCAATTCCACATTGTGGATGCTCCACACTTAACACGGTGTATACATAGACTTAAAGTCGTAATAATGCAACTCTTGGGGGAGAGACATTTAAACTCGAATTGAACCTAGCGGGCACACTGTTCTGGCCACTTCGATTAGCCCAAGCGGTTCATATATATTCATTCAATTCAAAAGCAATGAGGGTCAATGGCAGGGGCGGATCTACAGCCCCCACCGAGGTGAAAATTACGGGGAATTCAGGTAGTAAAAAAATATTAAAAATTATCAACCCTCTCTAATAAGGAAAAAATGAAAAAAAAAATCTACTGATAAATCAGCCCCCGCCATAATATAGCATGGCTCCGCCCATGGTCAATGGTAGACTTTTATCTCAAGCAAAAAATTTGATTATTCTCTTAGACCTAAAGTGGGGTGGTCAATATTTTACCCCATCAAATCTTGGTCAAAACTTCAGGATGGATACATCATACTGAATTTGTAACTGTAGCGGTAATATAGAAGATGATTTTTTAAAAAATATTTTAAATTATTTTCAGTTGTATAAATCACACTGAAGTTCTATTTGTCTTGGGTGACATTGAGATACTATAAAACTAACTGAAAATATCAATATGACGTTGTAACCATTTCAATTGACACTATTAAATAGACATGTCATTTTTGCAAGGAATAATCTAATGGTCACAAACTGTGAGTTTGTTAAATTTGATCAAAATTTCTCATTCCGCTATTTCCACCAAATCGAGTAAATTTCGAAATAAAATTGCATAACACCTATTGAAGTGCTGGTTTGATAATGAGTCCCACATTCAATGTCAAAAAAATCGAAATTGTGGTTTAGAGAATTCGTACTTTCTTCCTCATCATAAGATTCCAAATGTTTTAAATTAGCATGATAAGTTAATAACACACCGTCAATTGATTTTTTGAATTTTGAAAAACCCTAGTTCAATAAACATGTAACATTATCATGAGGGAAATTTGAATTAAGGTGGAAATGAGGATAGTATGATGAGGTCGCAAAAAAGTTTTAGGCATGATGGATGACTCAAACTTTATCATCATCTATCATTTCATGGGTGGATTATGATTTGTCACACTGATTTTTGAACTATAATTCATCTGGCAAATACGACAGGGAAGTGAACCTTTTTTTTTTGGCTTCAAGGACAGATTTTTTTTAAAAAAAAAAACTATACTTTGTCCTAATTCTTAGCGAACAAGAAACAAGAGCATGTAATACCACGCAATATTGGATTTGTTTGGTTGAATTGTGTTTATAAACAAAACTGTATTTTTTAAAAAATAAAATGGAGATATGTCTTTATTTATTTATTTTCCAAATTAATGTCCTGTTCTCTAGAACTTATTGAACTGATGTAATTTGATTTGATCTGAAATGAAATGAACTAAAAAATAAATGTGTTGAAAAATAGTAATGTGTGACTAAATTAAGATAACATTTCACCAAATTAAATTTACACTGAACTAATTTGAACTGAAATGCAGATAAACTCTTGAGAACAGGGCCTAACTCATTCTTTTAAAATAAGATGTATTTTGACACTTTACCAAATATTTCAAAATGCTTAGTTAAAGAGATGTGGTTATGATTTTTTAGATAGAGTTTACTATTAAATAAAGGGTTTTTTTTTCCAGACTGCTTAACGATTAGGTCAACTATCATAAACATTATTCCTATAATATTTTGTTATAAGTATACAAATTTTGTTTGAGTAATAAACACGACATCGTATCATCTCATTAGTTACGCCAATTATAAGATCAGTTTTAGTCGATTTAAAATAAACATTTTTATTTTAGACAACTCTAGTTAAACATGTACGATGTTCTCATCCCGTCCAGTGGTAAGCCAGAGTTAAAAGACAAGTATCAAAATTACCCAAATCTTCCATAGTGCTTAACTTTTCCCTTGTTCCAAATTCTCAAACCAAATCTCATCCAATCTATTGGCATTGTCGAAAGATTGAAATCAAATTAAGCAGTTGTCACGTCTATTGTTCCCCAAACGCGTACCCTAAAACAACATGGAAGACCTATTCTAGCTAATTTCATGCAGCTGGTTAAGAACAATCACTATCCCCTCATTTTTATTTCCACTCTTCACAAACAATATGTTTTTCATAACGTTATGATGTGTCGAAGAATGATCGATTCATAGCAATTTTCGTATAATTGATGTTGCCAACTGGTTTACATATTTATAACTTATCAAAATATCATCTTTCAAAATACGGACTCATTTAACTTAACTAACAATAAATAAAGTAAAAATAATACTACTGGTAGGAAGATTAGATTAAACTGAATTCGTCAAACAAAAACTAATTAAATTGAAGTGCGGATGTGTTGGAACTGCATAGCCCACCACCTCAACCAACATTTGTACGATATTGTTCGTTTTGGGCCATGCACACACAATGGTCATGATATGAGGGGTATTTTAGTAAATTCTTTGGATGTTATGGAAGGTTACAGCTCAAACAGTTAGCTCGACTAACTGATTTCTTTGGTAAATTGCATAAGTTGCAACCGGGAAGAATCAAGCATAAACGATGAGGTTTTAGAGTTTGTTATAACTGATTTTCGGCCACTACATTGAGGAGGGATGATCATATATAGTTTTGCATATTCAGTTGGGATATTTAGCTAGTTTTTTATATGAAATCTATACACTCTTTTGAAGAGTTCATCCTCTCTTTTCTTCAAACTTTCTGAAATCTCATCCTTCTTTTTTTTCATTTTCGTCCTTCTGTTCTTGTTTCTTTGCCAATTTACAATTTGATCCTACTTAAATCCTTCCATTTATGACAACAGTGTTGATATTGGGTCAAACCCCAAAAGACCACATGCTGTGGTGGGACTCTCACTTGTATAGTGAACAATCACTCTCTCAACTAATTTGGAAAATGATATAGAAGAAGGTTCTGAGAGTTTTTTTTGGAAAGCCAAACTCAAGGGAATCAGGTGATCAGTACTCAGCCTTTGTCTGATGCAAGAATGGTCAGTACCATTAGCACATTACAACCATCTTGGATTGTACAATTAGAAAGAAGCTACCAGGAAGATGAGGTGAGTCAGGGCTTAATTGTACAAGTTGTACTTAATACTTATATGACATCAGAATATCAGTATGTACAAGGCATTTTAAAAAAGGGAAAGAAGATTTATGCGGGAACTAATGAGGATGTCAGAAAAGACATTTTATCTTCCATGCATGCTTCTACAATAGGAGGACACTCTGGCCAATTTTCCACTATTAGGAGAGTAATATCAATGTTCACTTGGCCATGGATCAGACAAGATATCATACAATTCATCCAACATTGTGAGATTTGTCTGGAAAACAAAAATGAGCACTACCATTCACCAGGTTTACTGTAGCCTCTACCTATACTCATACAGGCATGGAAACATATCACAATGGATTTTGTGGAAAAACTACCACAATCCAGGGGCTTAGACAATATTTTGGTAGTTGTTGATAGATTGACAAAGTATAGCCATTTTGTGGCTTTAGCACATCCATTCTCTGCTCAAACAGTGGATGATCTATTCTTATCAGAGATTTATAAGCATCATGGTCTACCTGATTCTATAGTTAGTGATAGAGACAAGATATTCCTCAGTTCTTTTTGGCAAGAATTATTCACTAAGCTAGGAGTTTCATTAAATTTCATCTCTGCTTACCATCCACAGACTGATGGAAAAACTAAGACAGTCAATCAGGTTTTGGAGATATTTATGAGATACTTTTGTGGAGATAAGCCTGATTCTTGGAGCTCTTGGTTAGGAGCAGCAGATAGATGGTATAATACCACATTTCATTCTAGCATTGGGATGACACCATATGAGGCCTTATTTGGTGTTAAACCATTGGCATTGCCATTTGGAGCATTGTCAGATTCTTTATTTCTTGTTGCTCAGAATATGATGCAGCAAAGAAATGTTGTTAATACTCTATTGTAGCAACATTTACACAAGGCACAAGAAAGGATGAAACTTTTGTAGATCATAAGAGAACTGAAAGGGAGTTTTCAGTGGGAGATTATGTTTATCTAAGGATCCAAAAGTATAAACAAACGACACTTAGTGGACAGGTAAATATAAAACTAGCTCCTAAGTTTTTTTGTCCTTTCAAAATACTCCAAAAGATTGGAGTAGTTGCCTACAAACTACACTTACCAAACACAGTGAAGATACATTTTGTATTTCATGTGTCATTACTGAAGCAGCATGTTGGCAGTCCTCCAACCTATACAATAGTTCTTCCTCTTGAAGATTTGGATGAATCATTACCACTATTTCCCAAGAAGATTTTACAACGTAGGCTGCTCCAAACTCAAAATGATCAACGGGTGCAATGGCTAATTGAGTGGTCTAACTTATTACCAGAAGAAGCTTCATGGGAAGACAACTCAGTGATTCAGACTTAGTTTCCAACCTTCAAATTTTAACTCGAAATCTTCTTCAATATTGGTATTTAATAGCTTGAGGACAAGATAAACTCTAAGGGAGAGGGAATGTCATGATAGGAGGGGTATTTTAGTAAATTCTTTCATGTTATGGAAGGTTACAGCTCAAATAGTTAGCTCGGCTAACTAATTTTTTTGGTAAATTGCATCAGTTGCAACTGGGAAGAATCAAGCATAAAAGAGGAGGTTTTAGAGTTTGTTATAACTGATGTTTGGCCACTACATTGAGGGATGAGCATATATAGTTTTGGATATGCAGTTGGGAGATTTAGCTAGTTTTTTATATGAAATCTTTACGCTCTTTTGAAGAGTTCATCCTCTCTTTTCTTCAAACTTTCTGGAATCTAATCCTTTTCTTTTCATTTATGTCCTTCGGTTATTGTTTATTTGCCAATTTACAATTCGATCCTACTTAAATCTTTCCATTTACGACAACAGTTTTGATATTGAGTCAAACCCCCAAAGACCTCATATTGTGGTGAGACTCTCTCACTTGTATAGTGAACAATCAATCTCTCAACTTCCAATATGGTACTTGGATTGAACACACCCAACAATCTCCCCCTTAAACCAAGGACCACACAACGGTGTCATTCATCCTTGCGGACCATCTTGCACCGCCGCCATATCTGTGGGACATGCCACTTGACAACCACCTTGGTCAGACATACTTTCGACACAAGAGCACAATTGCCACTGTTGAGGGCACAACCGATGTCATCCACATTGGGCACACAGGCAGTTCCCGTCAGGGCATAACCAAGAGCCTCCACATTGGGCAAACAGGCAGCCCCCATTTCGAGCACAAGCATGACTCCGATACCACTTGTTGAGGTTGTATAGCCCACCACCTCAATCAACATTAGTATGATATTGTTTGTTTTGGGCCAAACCCGCACGATTTTTATATTGGGTCCATTCCAAATGGTCACATACTAATGTGGTGGAACTAGTGAACAATCACATGTGACTTGAGTTGAACATACCCAACAAGATAAACTAGAACACGGTTTTACATAGATAGAAATAATCGTATGTACTTGAAAGATTACTTTTGGATCGGACAAATTGGTTGCCTTACAAGTTACAACGTAGCACACCAATGATAAACTAAAAAAAAACATGTGCATCTCCGATGTTGTGGATGAAACCAGATGGCAATCTAAATGGATATGGCATACCACAAAGTGACAAGTAACGAATTCCCCAACTTTTTGCCAACTACTAATCCTTATTTTAAATACGCTAATCCTTTTTTTAAATACGCTAATCCTTTGGACGGTTGCCATATGTATCTGTCTTTACTACATTCGTTTTGAGATCATTGATGGATTTAGGGAAGCGAAAAGCGTCTTCCAAGTTACAATATCATTTCAAGTTTTCAACTCATTGTCCAACGAGTTTCTACTGAATTTATTAATCAAGTGTTTTGTTTTGGAGTCGAGACTAAAGAGGCGGCAAATTATAAAAAGTTTTAGGAAAGATTTTCTGTTAAACTTGGTTATGCTATTTTTATAAAAATAAATCATTTTTATAATTTTTTATGTTGGATTATAATAACTTAGGTATTAAGGTTCATTTTATAAGGTTTTCATAATTATAAGTAACTCATTGCAATACATTAACAAATATATATCAAATTACTCTTTTAATCATCCTAATAAGATAATGATCTGTCTAATAGTTAGTCGGTTTAAAACAAGATTTTGTGATTGTCATTCCACAGGTTTATGGGAAAATGAGGTTTAATGAGAATAATAAAAAGTATATAAAAAGTTTTAGTTTCAATATTAAAATTTATTATGCAACGTTTTATAGTTATAAGTTTATAACCTGATTAATGCAACCCAACAATTTTATTTTCATTTCTTCTAATTTGCGGTTTAAACCTTAATATTTCCATGGCTTGTAAAAATACTGTCTTTTAAGAGACAAACTCAAATGTTAATGTTCATAAATAATATAGTATAATATAATATTTATTTTAAATATTCATCACATCTTTTATTTTAGTCTATTTTTCTAATATTATCACACTTCATTCAAGTAAAAAAAACTCGATCATTCTAATCTAATAATTAAACCTTTTACTTTTTCCATTTATTTCTCACCGCACATTTTAAATTGTATCAAATATAATACGTACATAAATTTGTTTCGATGGCTTCGGCTTGAAAACAAACCGCCACTATTTCTAAGAGAAAATGCTCAAAATCGTACATACTTTTAAGAGAAATTTATAGTTTCGTACTAAAATTTTAAAATTGATTTGAAAAGATACTCATTTTTTCTTTAATTTCCGAAATAGTACTTTTTAGTTAAACATGGGTATCATTTTGATATAATTTTGATCCAAATTGGTACCCATTGTTTTGCTAAAAGGTACAATTTTGAGATATAAATGAAAAAGTGGGTACATTTAAATAATAAATTTAAAATTTGAGTACTAAACTATTTTTCCAATTAAAAGCGGGCATCGTTTTGAACAATATTTTCCTATTTCTAATAAACATATCCTCATCGATTGATTGTAATTTGTAAGTACGACTGTATGAGTATCACATGCATTTAGTAAGGCCACAACCCAATAAACACAAAGATAACGTTAGTCTGACAAAAATCAAAATATTGCATATGAAATAAATGGCCCAACATTAGGCCCAATCTCTTTTTGTAAATGATTAATAACATCCACAATGGTAGTGCACTTAAAGAACACTTCTTAAGTGTCACATTATGAATTTTGATAAAAACTAGATACAAATATACCACCAACAGTGGTATGGATCTAAGAAGCACTTCTTAGGTTCTTCTTTTTAATTTTTAATTATAATTAATTAAAAATATAAAACAAGTCATGTTAAATGACATTCATTGATTGGTTGGTATTTGCACAAAGAAAGAGATACCAACTCCTTCTTAAGGAGCAACTCCTTGTTAAGGAGTGGTCCTTAAAAATCCATAATGGTTCTCCTTAAATAAGGAGTGCTCATTATTAAGAAAATTAGGTTTAAAGAGCTACCATTGTGGATGCTCTAATAAGTTGTGTAATCGGATTGGACGTTCGTAAGCAGTTCGGTCAATTCGGCTCGAACTCGGGTTTGATTGAGTTAGAAATCGAGCCAGCCCATAAATGGATTGGCTTACAAGTAAAATTGGATTAATTTACTTAATTTAAAAATATGGAGAGATCAACTTCTGTTTTTTGCCACCAAAAAGTTGTTGCTTCTTAAATAAACATTTTTAGCAGTTTACCAAACGTTAAGAAGATGTTTACCTTATGAGCAAAACACTTATAAACCCTGCCAAATACACCCATTATTTTTTTTAACTTTGGTATGTTTGGTGGAGCTGTGCTTATAAGTAAAATTGACTTATTTTAAAAGTAATTCGTAGGGGATATCGCGTGTGTTTGGAAGAGTTGTGCTTATAAGCAAAACTGATTTATTTTGGCTTATTTTGAAAGCATGGACAAACCAACTTTTACTTTTCTTTTAAAAAAGGTTATCGCTTCTTAAATAAACACTTTTTAGAGGTTTACCGAACACCATAAATGTGTTTAGTTTATAATCAAAACACGTGTAAACCCTATCAAACCACCCATTAGCTTTTGCGTTCCCTCCGAAATAGAGTATGATTTTAAAATAAGCAAATTTTTAGGAGTTTACCGAACACTAAAATGTTTCTTAACTTATAAACAAAACACTTATTAGTCATGTCAAACACCCTCATAAATCACATCAAGTTTATCGAACCATGTGTTATATTAAATATTTATTTTTATAATAAGATATACATTTATAATGTACATTACAAATTAGAAAAAATATATTTGAAATAAATTTGACTTTGGTTTGAATCGAGTTTGAACTCAAGTTTGACCACAATTATTTCCACTCAAATACAAATCAAAATTTATATTCTCATCTGATCTCGAAAAATTGTGTTCGTAATTTTTTTGTGATTTTATCTTTAGGTTTTCATTAATTTAGATATGTCAAATCTGTGTTTTTCAAGGTGTTTACAGTTTGGACGACATAGATCGTGGTTGAATCAAGTGGTGTTACAACTGTGTTTCCATGCTTGGTGTAGTGATATCAACGCGTGGTATGCTCCTCTTTGCCAAGTGGACATGACACTAGTGGAGAAAGGGTGATTAAAGGCGGTTCTATCGAATCAAAGAATGCACTTTACAACCGCCTTCTTTGGCTCCACCTTTGATTGAAATCGATCAAAGGCGGTTAAAAAAATTGCCTTTAATAGGGTCCAAAATAGGTTTCGAACTAGGAACCTATTTCTTCCATTCCAAAAAAAAGTTGCCAGAAACATTTGGTTTTCGACAGCAAAGAAACAGATCTATAACCCAGCGGAGCAACACAACACATAAGAAATCTAGTTAAATTGAAGCAACAAACTTTAATTGCAAACAAAAAACAACTAAACAACAAACTTAATTTAAACACAAAACAAAGGAACCAGGCAACATAGGCGGAGGCAGGAGCGAGCGACGGACGACGGGGACTGGAGTGACGGAGGTGGGAGAACCGGAGAAGTGGCGAACGGCGGAAGCTAGCGGATGAGCATCCGACAAGCTTCAGGGAACGGAGGAGCAACACAGATCCACACAATGGAGGTCTCCAACGGCGCTGCGGCAGTGGGGTCTTCAGCGGCGTGGTGGCAATGACCATCAACAGTGGAGCATCCGACAGTGGTGGTAGGGTTAAAGGCGACGAAGGGGTGGAGGCGACAGAGGGTGAGGAAGTGGAGCATCCGATAGTGGCGGCATGGGTTCTTGGTTCTTGGGACAAAGCCCATTAGAATCGGTTCTGCCTTTAAGAACCATTTTAAAGTATAAAGGTGACTTGGGATAGCATTTCCGAACTCGGAAGTGTTTCTGGCCCTTCATTAAAGGCTGTTTTAAAGATAGTACCGCCTTTAATTGATCATCATTAAAGGCAAAACTGCCCTTAATTAATTTGAACCACCTTTAAAATGACCTGGGAGGGACTTCCGACTCGGAACCCCTTTCGGACCTCAACTAAAGGAACCGCCTTTAATTTGCCACCTTTAACAGAGCTCTCTCTACTTGTGTGACTTTCGAGTTAATATCCTCAATGACGATGTTACAATTTACAGGGATCTCTAATCCGTAATAGTAACAGACTAAGTGTTTATACTATTATATTTTTTTCATGATTATAACTCGATTTAGTCGTTCACGTTGATATTTTGTTCTCTATCTGCTTGTACAGATCGTGTGTTCATTATTTTGTTTGTAGTTTTATTTTGGTTTCCATTAATTTGGATTGTCAAATATGTGTTTTTCAAGGTATTTACAGTTTGGACGACATAGGTCGTGGTTGAATCAAGGGGTGTTACAATTTTAGATCCCTGTTTGGTGTAGTGATATCGATGTGTGGTACGCTCCTCTTTGTCAAGTGGTCATGACTCTCGCAGGATGCGCTTTAATATAATAATGCTACTGTGTATTCAATGGACCATCACTGTACCTAAAAAAAGTGTATTCTATAGGTAGAATCAGAATTTGAGATCTTCCCTTTGGTTATTGGACTTCAGCTTAGCAGAATATTTAGCGTGACTTTTGGCCTAAATGAGTTGTAGCAGCATGGCCTTCGGTCAAACGGGAGGGGGGAGGCTTTGGCTCGAATCTTATCACAACCCAACATGGGCTAAAAACTGAACTTGACTAGACCCAAATCCCAAAACTGATCCAACTTAACCCAAAACCTGACTAACTCGAACCTAACCAACCCAATCCCGAGCAAAAAAAAATGACCTACCCCAATAACGATCATGCCCAACACCTAAAACCCAACCAACCTAGGTCTAAAACTTGAAACCCGAACAACCAAAATCTAACCAAAACCTAAAACCCAAAACCCATCTGCGCCTGACCTGAGCCAAAACCCGGCCTGAACGCAAAACTGATCAAAACTGAAACCTTACTCGAGCTCACATAAACCCAACCTAAACCCAAAACCGAACCCAACTGAAATCCTCCATGAAGCGACTTGACCCAAACCTAAACACAACAGACCAAAATAGAACCCACTGCTACCTTGATCCAAATCCCACACATTTGGGGTAGACCGTAGCATTTCCTAGTAGAGGCAAAAAAGTTGGATACGACTATCCAACATCTTAATTTCTCAGAAAATCCTATTTTATATTACAAAGACGACAAATGGAGTATGAGATTGAAGGTATACGAACAAGGATTGAGTTTTATTAGGGATGATGAAAAGAGCCAAAGTTGAACGAAATAGATAAGGTGCAACTAAGAAAGAACGTGTGCATGTGTGGGTGCGCGTGAATATAGGAATGAGTGTGTTTGTGGGTGTAGGTAAATGAAGGAGTGAGTGTGGCTGTATTTAATTAGGGATAAGTGTGGGTTTAATAAATTTTGTACTCAATTCGAATCGAAACCTTATAAGCGCAAGTAACTTGAAAACCGTCATTCGAGGGGATATTTTGTGCAATTTTGGAAGTTATCAAAATCCAACACACTTTGGTTCCGATGTGAGTAAAATTTGGTTGACCTAGTTGGCTAGTTGGCTTTCCATAAAATACTAGTGCTAGTTGGCTTTCCATAACATTTGAAATTGCACAAAAGCCCTCTAACATCGGTTCCAAGTAATGACTCCTATTATTTATACTACCGTTGTCTCAGCAAAGATGACATAATCGACCCTTTGTGGGTAAATTGAACTAACTTCGAACATTTTATTTTATTATTATAAATGTAAAACTACTATCATGTAATGTGTTGTTCAATTTGTCATAAGTTATAATTTAAAATTATTGTTTTTTACATATATGAATAAATATATTAACAGTTAAACATTAATGTAATTGACTCCAAAAATCAAATTATGCTGTTAATTCTGGTGGGACAGAGGAAATACCTTATTTATTATAACTTTGATTTGAAGCAACCTAAGTTAAGCTTGTCGCGAGAGTGAGAGAACTGCAAGGTTCATCAGGTGAAGTCGCTTCAGAACCGCATGGGCTTTAACTGAAGGTTGGTGGTGGAGAGCGGCGTGAGGGTGGAAGTGGGGGTGGCAATGAGGGAGACGGTGAGGGAGGTTAAAAGGGTGAAGGAGGCTAAAAGGCAAAAAGGAAAAGCTAAGGCTTGAAAATAAAACTAAGTATGTAATTAACTTAAAAGCTTGGATTTTATTTATATATTGGGTCTAAAGCCCAAAAAAGTCAACAAAATAAAGGCGGTTCTACAATAGAACCACATTTAATCGAAGCCAATTAGAGGCGGAACCGGATTTAATCAATTTAGAACGTCCTTTAAAATTAAACTCGTGACTTGGGAGGGAGTTCCAAATTTGGAACTTGCTTCGGGTCAGAATCATAGGCTTATGTTGGGGAACATCGAACTAAGAAATGCCCTTAGGTCTAGTAGGGGTTTCGAGTGCAAATATAAAATGTGAATGACCAGGGGTTTCTTATTTGGGATGGGTGAAGGAAAGTACGGAAAGAATAAGACATTGATGATAGAAAAAAGTCTTTGTTACCTGCGAGTGGATATATAAAATGAATACGATTAGGACTGCATAAGTTGAACAATTTAGTTAAGCTGGTTGAAATTAATGGTAAAAGTTGATATCAGTTTGATTAACATTACTTAAAGTTGTGACACCACGTTGGTGGACCCCACCATGATTTTTCCAGGTTTCATGTGGTTTAAGAACGTGCGATCATGGTGGTTGAGTTATCAGTGGTGTTGGTTTGTTAGGTGATGCAAGAGTCGAGTGTTCTTAAGACGACCCATTAATAATCAAATGGATGAAGTTTTAGCCTTTAGTGAGATTCTACAGATTAAAGCGAATGTGTTTACAAATTTAGCCTTATGAGTTGAGTAGGTTGTTTGTATGTGATCTTCACTAATAAAATAATATGCAGTAAATGATGGGGGTAAAATTGGGTTGAAAATGATTTGGGTACTTCGAAAATAAACGAAAGTCTAGGGGTAATAAAGGAAAATTCAATGCTGAGATCATGTCATATAAATAAATATTTCAAAGTACGCAGTTCTAATTGGGACGGAATGATTGATGAAGTTAATTTATGCAACGCCTACTAGATTGATACTATAACTGCATAAAACAACACGCGTGCATGTGGGTGGTAAAGTGGTTAATTAATTGCCATATATGGTGTTAAATTTCAAAAGTCGACAGTTGTGATGTGAGATACATCCTCTATCGGGAAATTACTGACAGAAATCAGATACTGGCCATAAAAAACAATTAATTCTCGAGACAATCGTGATTTACTCATCATCATCCCGAAGTCTCGGCCGAGAAACATATACGGCAAGAATGGCGTGATCCTAGGCATAAGCGAAAATCGAATTTTCAAGTTTACTTATTATTGTGACACAATTAATTTATCTCAGATACATTTACGTTTATAATGTTAACTTTTGATTACTCCAATCCAAAGATACACACTTTATTCTCATATCAATGGAATATATTTCTTTGTGGAAACATGGATGCATCCTTAGCAATACCTTAAAATCACTACCATTCCTTTGTAGATCTTCAAACTTCCATTCCTTTCTCCCTTGATATTTACTCCACACGTTTAAACAAAACCCATGTAAAAACTCTTATCATCCAAAACAAAGCAAAGACACCAAATTGAGTAAACCCATAGCCCAAAAACAGCTCACGGACACGTGGCACCATTAAAAAAATTCCTATTAAAATAAAACACACTCACTCACTCCCTTTATCGCTTTGCATTTTGTTGCAGCAGCGAAAAAACCCTAAACCTCAACCCTAACTTCCATTTCCCTCCACCGCCCGCCGCTTCGAGCCGCCCTAATCCGAACCCCGAACTCTGTGAGTATCAATTCTTCTCTCTTCCGCTTTGTCTTTTTCGCACTTTTTCCCCCTCCCTTACTGTGTATTTTTGATTGCTAAACGCCGTCGCGTTGTGTTTCGCAGGTTTTTGCTCGACGACGATGTCGGACGACGAGAGAGAAGAGCGGGAGCTGGATCTTTCCAGCGCCGAGGTGGTCACTAAGTACAAAAGCGCCGCCGAAATTCTCAACAGTCAGTTCTTTTTTTTTTTACCGTTTTATCCACCTGAAAAGAATCGTTTTGATCAAGGTTTTGTGTTTGTAAATGCAGAGGCTCTGCAGCTGGTGCTGAAGGAATGCAAGCCTAAGGCGAAGATTGTTGACTTGTGTGAAAAGGGAGACTCCTTCATCAAAGAGTGCGTGTTATGCTCTGTTTATTCGAGCCGATTTTGATTTTTTTTCAAATTCTTTTTTTGATGTATGATATGTTTTGTTTGTGTAGGCAAACTGGGAATATGTATAAGAATGCGAAGAAGAAGAACATTGAGAGGGGTGTTGCATTTCCCACCTGTATTTCTGTGAACAATACGGTCTGCCATGTTTCGCCGCTTGCGAGCGACGAGTCTGTACTGGAAGATGGTGATATTGTTAAGATGTAAGGGTTTTATTGTATTTTCAGTGATTGGGAATTTGTTTTTGTGCAGTGAAGGTTTGTGATGTGTGTGGTTTGGTGTGTTGATTTGTGATGTGTGTTGGTTCTTGTTGTAGTGATATGGGGTGTCATATCGATGGGTTCATTGCTGTGATGGCTCACACTCATGTGCTTCAAGAGGGACCTGTTACTGGTAGGGCTGCGGATGTTATTGCGGCTGCTAATACCGCTGCTGAGGTTGCGCTGAGGCTTGTTCGTCCAGGAAAGAAGGTAATCAACTCATTTCTTTATGTTCTTAGTACTTACTAAATTTCTTTTGTTTATAGTACAGCTAAAATTTTGATATCTATATCTTTCTCCCTTTCCCTTTCCTGTTTGTTCAAAACTGTGCATTTCTGTATCATGTTTGCTTAAATAATTTACTTCTTATCAGAGCGCTTTAAGGTCGGTATTGTCTAGTATGTTATCATACCAAACTATTCTCTCCTGAGCAAGGTAATTTTACCTGCAGATATTATTGGTAGAAACCTCTTGCTTTTCTCTGGTACAATGATAATAGTGATTCATGTGCAGACCTATTTTACAGCTCTTGTACTCTACCTTCTTAACCTCTGTTTTAAGTCACCTTCTTGTTTGATTGCAAGGCAATCTATAGGGATGTGTTACAGTGTCAGAGCATAGTTTTCTTTAGGTGTACATCAGGTTACTCTTAGACGGATTAAGGCTCTTAAAGTTTGCTGTTTCATATATGTCCACTTGAATTTTGCTCACAATCATGATGTTGAGTAATGTTGTTTTGGGTATATTAAAGGCCTCCTCGTATTAAAACTACTTCCTCGTCCCGCTATTTTTGTCCTAGTTTTAGTGGGCAGGGGATTGAGGAGAAAGTGAATGTAGAGTGGGAAAATGATGGATAGGATACAAATAAAGATAAATAGTAAGTAATTTAAAATGAGTTGGTATGAATGCATGGGATCTTCTCCAGAGCATGAATAAAGCACATAATACTGCATTGCAAAAATAGTGGGATGCCCATGAGAGAAAAATAGAACAGTAGTAGTGCGGTGGAGGAAGCATTTGACTCAAGGGGTCTGATCAATAAATATTTTTGTTTTAATGAGTTTGAGAACATATGATGGGAGCACATGTTCGAATGGCTTATAAGTTTGTTTCTAGTCATGCATCAACGAGGTTTGGTTGATGATGTTCTCTGCTCTTTATGTGGTTCTTTCTACAAGACTTGTTCTTCCTGCCTTTTCACTTGGATGCCATTTTTCTGCTTTCAGAACCAAGATGTAGCGGATGCTGTTCAAAAAGTTGCTGCAGCCTTTGACTGCAG
>JAULKM010000007.1:18436279-18447991 GCA_032355605.1 Rubia tinctorum
TATTCTTTCTTGAGTAGGAATAGTAGGGCACCTGATCTTGTTTTGAATGTGCCTCATACTTCTTTGTTGGAAGTTGGAATGGTTTATTATGTTTGAAATGTACATGTACATAGCATAGTACTAAATTTTCACAACAATTCCTAGTACTCTTTTGTGTTAGGAAACAAAGAGCCAATTTTTAAATAGATAAGGTTAAAATTTAATCAGATTTATGATAGATGTGTTAGATTATATAACTTGAATAATTGACTGGGTCGGATTAGAGTCTTCTTTTTATGTAATTTTTTTAACTGAGTGACTTTTAAGGTTGACGATTTTCTTTTTGACTGAAAATTTTATTGTTATCAATAATTATTGAAAATTGAATACCATATGTGTACTATATTTCTTCATTTCTCTAGGTTTAGGAGAGTCTCACCATAACATGTTCTATGATTATTTTGTTTTGAACCAATTCTTCGGTGCTCAGAGCAAAGTAGTCGCAGGTCATACTAAATATCACTTTGTTTAACTGAAATATGAAATTGAAAATAAAAAAATAAACACATGATAGCTTAAGTTTGACGCTTAAATAAATTTAAATTTGAGGGTTGTTATTCTCGTTAGTCTGAATGTAACATGTATGGTCCCCTTCGACCGTAGCAAACCTTATACAAACGTGTTATTGGAGTTGTGCTTGCAATTCGAGAAAATGACATATTTGTACTCACTTTTAGGCGAAATTACAGATTTCGTTTCTTTTTTTTAAATTATTCCCAAACGTTCTCACATTATAAACAAATGTTCTTAATTTATTCCCATATATTGTTTGCCGAATTAGGTGAATCGACATTGAATCGACCTTTTTAGTGCTGACAGTGTCGCCATTGGTAAGCATGTAACATGGAAAGTAAGAACGATAGACGAGACAATGTGTATAGTTGAATTGGTGGTCTTCGAAACATGGAGGAGTAGGCAGTGAAGAAAAAAATGAAAATTTAACATCAAAAGTTGTTAAATTTTAAAATTTAAAATCTTGCCAGATGTTTATGGGTCCGTTAACTTAATTGAAATATATTTTGTCCGATAAAGAAACCAATTGTAAACATGTTGTAATAATTTGGAAACCTTTTAGAAATATGGTTCAAAAAGAGGAAAATAACCTAAACCGTCATTTTTTTCCTTGCAATTCAATTAAGTTTAAATCAGAAGAAACTACATATTTCAATAATATTACTACATGTTCAAAAGGTCCTTAAAAAATTATACATCAACACAATCCCACTTCACCAAGAAACACATGTAACCACAAACCAAAATTAAACTGAATTTCAGGTGCAACATCAATCACAACCCTAAAATGAAGCACAGCCAAGAGAATCACCATCTTCCTCATTCATTAACCTTCATAATCCCATTTATCCACAATGCAAAAAACTCTCTGTTTCCACTCTGTTTTCTCCTTTTTTTCTCAAACTGTAAATAAAAGTCACCAATGGACACCATGGACACGCTCTCGAAATCACTGGATTGCAGCGGCTGCCAATCCGCATCCATGGCGGTGGGCCCGGAGGCGACCCTGGGCCGCCACCTGGCCCACCGGCTGGTCGAGATCGGCGTCAACGACGTCTTCACCGTTCCCGGCGACTTCAACCTGACGCTCCTCGACCACCTCATCGCCGAGCCGGGGCTCAAAAACATCGGCTGCTGCAACGAGCTCAACGCCGGGTACGCCGCCGACGGCTACGCGCGGCAGCGCGGCATCGGCGCGTGCGTCGCGACGTTCACGGTCGGCGGGCTTAGTATTATTAATGCCATCGCCGGAGCTTACAGCGAGAATCTGCCGGTGATCTGTGTTGTTGGAGGTCCGAATACGAATGATTACGGTACGAATCGGATTCTTCATCATACCATTGGGCTGCCGGATTTTAGCCAGGAGCTCCGGTGTTTCCAAACGGTCACTTGTTATCAGGTATTGAGTGATTTTGTTGGTATACATACAAATCATCTTTATTGTAACTAAATGAGTATAATGAGTTACTCATAAATTTAAAAACGTTTTAGACATATTTTAAAATATATATAATTATAATATGATATTGGAAATTTTGGAGCAATGAAATTTGTCATGATTGTTTTAATAGTTACACGGTCCAACAGGAAAAGCTCCAAAATTTAATACTCCCTTCCTTCTGTTAAATATGGCGGAATTGTTTTTAACTCGCTCTTGTAGATAAGCTGATATGGAAGAACATATATGTGGAAAAGTAGAGTATTTTAGAAAAGCATGAGACCAATTTGAAAGTTGTCAAAGGTTAAAAGAAGGTATTGTGGCAATTTAATAATACATTTCTTTAATATTTTATATGATAATTAAATTATGTCAAGTTTGCTGGAATGGATAAAAAAAATAGAATTATTTCATTTCTACCGATAAAGAAAGAAGTGGTTTAAAGGAACTTTTGTGTCCACGAGCTTCAAAAAATACTCAACACCCGAAAAGATTGATTGGTGTAAAATGTAAACCTTTCTGGTATATTTTTTAAAAATTACAAAATATGAATACCAAAAGTAAAATTTTCCATATTCCAGTACTAACGAGATTAACTGAATATGAATTATTGGCGCCATTTTCCACACTAACAAGGTTTTCAAATTTTAATGATTACAAGGCGGTGGTGAGCCATTTGGAAGACGCTCATGAACAAATTGACAGAGCCATTTCCACCGCCCTCAAAGAAAGTAAGCCGGTGTACATCAGCATCAGCTGCAACTTGGCCGGAATCCCTCACCCGACGTTCAGCCGGGAACCCATCCCCTTTTCAATCTCGCCCAGGTAAACGATAAAATTTCAAATCTAACAACATTCTAAATCAATCAATCAAACTCCTTTTTCAATTCACTGCTCTTAACACTACTAGTGATATCGAGTTGAGCCAAACTATTTTTACTCTAAGTGTTTATATAATTATTTACGTTTGTTTTTTTAATCTGAGAACTTGATGTGAAACATAAAGATCATTCTTTAACCCCAAAAGTTGTTTTGCATTTAAATTTTCCGTTGTCGCTAAATGTAATAATGTCATTTCTCGTTTGTTTGTATAAATATACCTTTTATCAAGTTTGGTGTATTTATTGTGAACATTTATGTTCATTTCAATTCGAAACACTAATTTTCCCTACTGAATTGAACTGATCTAGTCAAACTTTAAATAATTTTAAATGTTATCATGGAACAGGCGAACTGAATTGCAGTTAAGTTGAAAATACCTCTAACTCATTTTCAATCCACCAGATTGAGCAACAAGTTGGGTCTCGAGGCGGCGGTGGAAGCTGCTGCCGACTTCCTGAACAAGGCGGTGAAGCCCATTATAATCGGCGGACCAAAACTCCGAGTGGCTAAGGCCGACGGCGCGTTCGTCGAGCTAGCTGACGCCTGCGCGTACCCCATCGCAATGATGCCATCGGCAAAGGGCCTAATACCGGAGCACCACCGCCACTTCATCGGAACCTATTGGGGCGCCGTCGGAACCTCCTTCTGCGCCGAGATCGTCGAGTCTGCTGACACCTACATCTTCGTGGGACCCATCTTCAACGACTACAGCTCTGTCGGCTACTCCCTCCTCCTCAAGAAGGAGAAGGCCATCATCGTGCAACCGGACCGGGTAGTGATCGGAAATGGGCCGTCGTTCGGGTGCGTGTTAATGAAGGATTTCCTCCAAGAACTCTCCAAGAAAATCAAGAAAAATAACACCGCGTTTGAAAACTACACGAGGATATTCGTTCCCGATGGATCCCCGGAGAAAAGCGAGCCGAATGCGCCACTCAGGGTGAACATTCTCTTCCAGCACATCCAGAAGATGCTCTCCAGCGAAACCGCGGTGATCGCGGAAACCGGGGATTCTTGGTTCAACTGCCAAAAGCTGAAGTTGCCTGAAGGATGCGGGTAAGTTGTAGTAATGGCTTTTCATGTCGAATTAGGGTTTTTTTGTATATGTTGAGATTAGAGTACAAGTTCAATAGATGGTATTGTAGGTATGAGTTCCAAATGCAATATGGCTCCATTGGATGGGCTGTTGGTGCAACGTTAGGGTATGCTCAGTCGGTGCCGGAAAAGCGTGTTATTGCTTGCATTGGTGATGGCAGCTTTCAGGTCAGTCAAACCAGAACTGCTTATGCTATTGAAATGACTCTGGTTGACTGTATTATAAAGTGGCCTCTTTTTACGAAACAGTTAAAAAAATTCGTGTTATTTCAGGTGACTTGTCAAGATGCATCAACGATGATTAGGAATAACCAAAAGAGCATTATTTTCTTGATTAACAATGGAGGATACACTATAGAAGTTGAAATTCATGATGGACCCTACAATGTGATCAAGAATTGGAACTACACGGGAGTGGTTGAAGCATTTTGCAATGGCGAAGGCAACCTTTGGACTGCAAAGGTACTGAGAAGTTGTACTTTAAGCTTCCTGATGTAACAGATATAATGTCGTATTTATAATACACGGGTTTATATACGACGTTTTACAGGTGAGAACTGAAGAGGAACTAGTTGAGGCGATTGCGATAGCAATGGGGGAGAAACAAGACTCCTTATGCTTCATCGAAGTGTTTACTCACAAAGACGATACAAGCAAAGAGTTGTTGGAATGGGGTTCTAGGGTTTGTGCAGCCAATAGCCGCCCACCAAATCCCCAATAGAGTTGGAAAGGTTTCAATTGAGTATAATTAGCACAAATATGTCATAGGAAACATGGTTCTTGTGGCCAATTATTAGGAAGAGGTTAGATTACGATAGTACGTTCACTCATTTTCAAAACTATATCTTTAGATATTGTATCAATAGCATGTTTCTGATTAAACAAGACAGTGAGATATGATCTATATAGTCAATTTCATATAGGTCTACGTGATATATATATATATATATATATGTGTGTACTTATTTATTTTCATCTGTAAGGTTCCATTTCCTCTATAAGAGTAGTCAAAATGGTTGGATCTCAAACAAATGCCTCACATTTAGCAATATATAAGAGTAGAGGAAATGGTTTCTACCTCTACATGTTGTTTTAAGTATTCGGTGAGGGCTTTTAGTAGGGTTTGAAAATTGGACAGCTGGCACCTTACTTTGTTCCTATGGCAATGTTCTGAAATCGTCCTATAAGAAAATGTTGCTTTGACTGAAATGATTGGGTGATATGCAAAGCTTCCCTCAAAGACAAGGCATTTGAAATTGTGGATGAGTTTAGTCCATGGGAGGACCAACATTAAATTCCCTGAACTAAGGCCCCGAAAGTCACCCAAAAAATGAATGTTAGTATGAAACCAGATGCGCTGTTCATTCTGTAGGTGAAATTTCTGTTAAAGAGCGAAAACGACGTCATTTTGATACAAGTACTCCCTCCGTTCAACTCTATTTGTACAACAATCATTATCATGTTGTTCAAAAAATATGTTTGACCATCAATGAGGAAGTATGTCATTGTTGGCTAAAACATCATTTTAACTCTCTGGCAAAAAGACATTGTGTCTGGTAGATGGAGAATCTGATATCTAATTGTATGCATCTAATAAAACATTATGCTCTTTCATATGAAACTAGAATCATTCTTTAGAGTTTTGGTTGATCCAAACTCAATTATCTAAATCCTAAATTTTGGATTAATAAGAAATTGTGGTCATAATTCATGTATGAGGAGTGAACTTGGAGCACTCTTGTAGTTTCAATAGGGTGACAACACTTGAGTTACTTGATCTTCTCAAGTAAAGTAATGGCTTAAAATCTTTGACATAATCATAAGAATTTGATTTGTAGTCTTGTTCAACCACCAACGAAAATGAACTTCAACATTATTGCAAAATTGGTCGGTGTGACACTAAATACTCCCTCTGTTTTTTTAAGATTGTTTTCAAACAAAATAACACATTATTTAAGAAAAGTAAAATGAGTGATGGAGATTGTATTGGGAGGGTAAAAAGTAAATTGAGTGGATAAAAATAACCTAAACTTTGCTAAAAGGGAAAGAATTCATTGTTAAAAAACCAAAAAAAAAATTACCGGAGGGAGTACACCTAAACCATCCTATCTCCAAATGTCAAACTTTGTGAGTGTGAAAAATTGAAAATTAGTGAAATATCTATCAAATCAGATTTTTCACTTGAGGAACATAATTAGGCTAGGGACTTCCAGCCTCCTGTAATCATTTGTCTCTATTTAGGGCCTTTTCTACTTTTCACCTTGCTAATTTCTCAAGCAAAGAATAGTCTCAATGTTAATTCAAAGGAAAATAAAGACCAGATACCGAGAGTTCAGTCCAAACTCTACCAATAGCAAAGGAAAATATAAATCGGAAACAAAAACAACATTAGTCTCCCTCACTTAAAATTGTCTAGTTTGACTTTTAAATTTAAACTCAACAACCATTGACCACCAAACTCTATTAATATATAAAAACTATAACTATGTGACATTGTGATCCACCGACAAGCTCGTTAAGATTTAGACATAATATACTGAAACTCTTAAACACTACGACAAATGTGTCCGTCTACGAGGCTATTAGACACCATCCCATTGTGCCAATAATTTCTGAAATTGCTGAATTCATTATAATATTTATTTATTTTTATTTATTTTTTTCTTAAATAAAAATAAAAATATTATTAATTAAACATAGATGCAATTTTAGAAGTTAAAGTTGCCAGTATTTATTGGGAGGGGAGGTAGTATCAATAAAGTAGGAGGTACAATGGACTACTCCATCTGTTTCACGGAAAATGATACATATACTTTTTTCAAACCAAATTTTACAAACTTTGACGCTAATTAAATATTTATATATATAATAATAAAAATATCATGTGAGATATTGTTAGATTCGTCTTAACATCTATTTTCTAACTATCAAGTTTTTATGCAAAATTGTTGTGTGTAACTAGAGATATTGTTGGTCAAACATGATCATTGAAAATCGTGAAAAATTAAATGTGTCATTTTCTCTGATACGGAAGAGTATAAAATAAGGGCTAACATCATTAGAAAACTAAATGACACCTAACTCTACAACTAAGAGAAAGCCACCACACAAGTGACAATCTCCTCTTGTAATATTTAAGCAATCCCATAAAATCACTCTCCCAAATCCCCATCTTTACAAGCAAATCCCTATGACACACACAAACACCTAGTGTCCTAGTGACCAAAACAACAAATAAAATCAGCATCCAATCCCACAAAAAGCAGAACCATGAAACACCATGCATAGACATGAACAAATAGAACTTTCAGTTGCATCTTTGATCTCCGGGACGGCGATAATGCCGACAGAGCTCGAAGCATCTCAGGCAAAGATCGCCGCCCTGGAGAAAGAGAACTTGGAGCTGAGACACGAAGTGTCACGTTTAAGGTCCCAACTCAACGCTCTTAAAGCACATGACATTGAGAGGAAATCCATGTTGTGGAAGAAGTTGCAGACTTCCATGGATGCCAAGATCAAACCGATCCCTTCGGTGGAGAAACCAGTTTACAATCCCAAGTTGGAGGTGAAAGAAAAGAAAGATCTTGCGAAACCATCACCGTCTCCTCCACCACCACCGCCGCCACCTCTGCCAGCAAAACTGGCGGCGGGAACAAAGTCCCTCCGGCGTGCGCCGGAGGTGATGGAATTCTACCGTGCACTCATGAAGAGAGATGCACAGAAGGAAACTAGAGCCAGTGCGACCACTAATCATTCCATTCCAACTCCGAGGAACATGATTGGAGAGATCGAAAATCGCTCTTCTCACCTCTTGAATGTAGGTCTCTCATCAACCAGAACTTTATAACTCCCTTTGAATTCAAGTTAGGCCCTGTTTTTCAGCCTATCCGCACTTCATTTCAGTTCAATTTAGTCCTTTTTTTATGTTCAATTTAGTCCGGTTCATAGCAATCTGATTGGATGAAATTTAGATTAGTTAAGACCCTTTTCTCCCCAATTTAGTTTAGTAGCAATATGACTAAATTAACCTAATTTCCTCGTCTACTAACTGAATTGAATTGAAGTGTAGATAAGCTCGGGAGAATACGGACTTAGTCCTGCTACTAATTTTCAGTACAATTACTTTTACTTGAGTTCAATTCAGCAAAAATAAGTTCGGCAGAACATGCCTCAATAGATTCCATATTGTTGCAGATAAAATCAGATGTCGAAAAGCAAGGAGAACTGGTGAATTTCCTGTCCAAACAGATTCAGGCGGCGGCATTCGCAGACATTTCTGAAGTGGAGACATTTGTGAAATGGCTAGATGGGGAGCTATCTTGCTTGGTGGACGAAAGGGCTGTGCTGAAGCACTTCCCACAGTGGCCGGAGCGAAAAGCCGACGCGCTCCGGGAAGCGGCGTGCAGTTACAGAGAGGTCAAGAACCTGGAATTGGAAGTCATGGCATACAAGGATACTACGAAGCTTCAGTTGTCCGAATCTCTGAGGAAAATGCAGGTTTTGCAAGACAGGCGAGCATGTACACAAACGGTTTTGACTCATTTGTTAATGTAAGAGCAAAACATGTTGATGTATTTGAAGGTGATGATGCAGGTTGGAGAAGAGCGTTAATGGGATTGAGGGAGTGAGAGATGGTGCAAGCAAGAAATACAGGGAGTTGCATATACCTTGGTCGTGGCTGATGGATACAGGGGTGACTGGCAAGGTAAGTTATGTTTGTGTTGTCAGCATTGCATTCGGTGGAGTTGTACCGATAAGCAAAGTTAGTTTATTTTAAAAGCAACGAAGATGGAGATGAAATTATCTATTTAGCAGTTCACCAGAACACCTAAAGCCGCTCTACTCGTGTGCTCGAATGTGTGTTTACAGCAACCCCTTTACTTGCAGCTAAAATTTGCATCGGTGAACTTGGGTAACCAGTACATGCAAAGGGTGTCGAAGGAACTGAAATCCTGTGATTCCACGCAAGAAGCCGATGTTCTAATGCAGGGGGTGCGTTTTGCTAATCGAGTTCACCAGGTTAGTTCACTTCGTTTAAAGATCCAAATGCGTATTTACGTCTGGTCTAGGCTAACTAGAAGAAAAGTTCAGTTTGCAGGAGGTTTTGATTCTGAGACTCTGTCGGCATTTGAAGAACTGAAGAGAATTGGCACGAGTCTTAAGGACAAATAGCTTTTCTCAGGAACAGGATGCAATCAGATTGGCTCTAGAGACATTAGTTTATAGAGTTGCCATCAATTTTTGTTATATGTTTGTGCTACCAAGGTAATATATATCAGCAGATCAATGCTTTTGAAGTTATGCATAAAATTCACAAAGAACCAGCAGCAGTTTTGTAGGACTCCAACATGGCCGACTTTTAACTCTAGCAAAACAATCACATCGTTTCCCACCTTCAACTACAGCCTTTCAATCAGGTAATTTATGCACTGACACAAAGAATGCAAACCACAAATGCTCCAAGTGGAAGATTAGAGACGAAGCAAATCTATCCAAAAATGACATAACAATGTAGGGTTACGGAAAACCTAAACAAGAAAGGGAAACAAGAGGCTTCCAAAAAACATCATTTGAGATGAAAGGGTCGGTCATGGTTCAATATCGTAACACAATAGTAAAGGCACACATCGATGAGCCCAACTAATATTTAAACAGGAAATTAACACAAACGAGCCCTTCCAATTCCATCCCGTGCATGTAGCATAGGCAGGATACATAATAATCATTCAAACATTTAACTCATGCACTAACCCAACAAACGCACCATCATACTTCCAATGAAGACCAAATATAGCAGCAATAGTTTAGCTAGGCGGCGTTTCAACGAATAAGCTGAGAACATTGACATTTCCTAATGACCTAAACTTTCAAAACATCCACAAATCTAGATAGAAGAGCTACTACCACATGCCTTCTCCCATGCTTCAAGAAATAAGTCCTAATTCAAACTTTACAAAGAACAACTTGATTCAAATTTCCTCACTTTTGATTCCATCAATTGAGTAATGCCACAAACGAATGCAAGCATCAAAGCACTGTGTGGACTCAAGAAAATGGGAATCAATCCAACACATGACCTAATATACGTATTCAATCATAGTTCAGGATATCTCCACACAAAACTACAAAAATCCTTAAACACTACATTAAAAAAGTCATAGAGATGAACCAAACTGCTAACCCACCAAGACCACCGACTTTCAATCACTTTCAGATTATCAGTTCTATGAATTGCAAATATCACGCAGATTATTTAATTTATTCAGGCAATGAGTGCAAGTGCTAAGAGTGAACCTAGAGTTTCAGCTAGGTGTAGTGTGGGCTCAACAAAACTTAAAAGAGCATTAAGTTCAACCTCAATGACCACTTCCCAAGAATGACCTTGAATTTCCAAACATCAGAAACATCTTTGGACATAATAGATGCAATTAACTATTAACTTGACCATTTTCTAAACATTCAAGAGAAAAACCTTAGTTCAAATTCCACATGTATGACAGATTTATAACTCCCTTCACTGTAATAACTTTCAGAAAGACCAAACATACATCACACCGTATCACATACGTTTTCTCCATGGCAGAGAAAGCAACTAGCAACCCTAACACAAACTTTGCATACTCATAATCCCTCCCAATAATCAGACTTTCCAGAAGAGCTACACATAAGGTTCACCTTATCACTTAGGGTTAATACACGGAGACCTAAATCATATTCAATCAAATGAAAGCGAATTTAAGCAAATAAAGCATGCCTAATTCAACCGGAACCAAAAATACTTAAACTGAATTAATATATCAATCCGAAAAATAACATAGCTGTATTCAGTACCAGCATAAAACAAGGAAAGCTAGAATGCTCCTTGATAGACTAAACATAATTCTTAAAGCATAATAGTAAGCAAAACCCTCCATAGATGGACATCATCTAAGCATCAGCATCAGCACCGGAGCACTCGTCTTCTACTTGGATCGCTGTCTCATCTTTCGGCGCTTCCTCTTGAGCCTCCTCATGCGCTTCTTCTTCCACTGCGAATAATCAAAACAAAAACATTATTCAGATTCGACATAGGTAAACAAAAGAGTGTGCTAGCAGTTAGGTGATGATTCTGATGAGGAGGTTACCTTGGCCCTCATGGCGGCGGACTCGCTACTTCTTCCCGATGCGCGGCTGAGATGGACTCGCGGCAGAGAAGGGTGAGTTGTGTGGAGTGGGAGATGTGAGGGCTCAGAGGTTGTTTATAAAGGAAACCCTAGAGCAGTTTCGTGGGTTTAAACTGGGCCGCGGATTTTATATTTGGGTCCATGAGTCCATAGACTGGGTTCACCTGGTATTGTGGAGTAATTGAAAACATTTGGCTCTAGTAGGTGATTTTAGTGTCAATATAATCTCTATTTATTTATTTTTTAGAACAGGTATCATGACATGCTGTCTGTCCATAAGTTTATAGACAGATCATTTATTTTTTTACCTTATATACTACATTTTTTAAATTACATACTAAATTTAGAATTTTTGAAAATATTTTTATATTATATATTTTTTTATATTTTCACGTTCAAATACATATTATTACTTGCTTTAACTTTTAAAATAAAATATTTAAATTTTTATTTAAAAAATTACAACATTTAAGATAAAAATCAATGTGAATTATCCATAAACTTATGGAAAGACCGTCTTCCCTGAGACTTTTTAAATTGCTTATATAACATAATTTTTTTAATTGCTTATAATATTTGACCGTC
>JAULKM010000007.1:18462529-18481186 GCA_032355605.1 Rubia tinctorum
TCGGGAAAAACCAGAGAATTTTTAGAGAAACCTGACTGATACCATGATAGAATGTAAAACCCACAAAATAAATGTGGTTGTGTGTATTCATATATATAGTGATTACAAAGGGTATAGAATCAGATATGGAAAATGATATGTACAAAACCAATCAAAAAGAATATTCCTTTCTTAATCTGATTCTAATTTATCTAATATTCTATTAGCTATATCAATGGCTAAAAATGGTTCTGATATTGCGGTAAATGTTGTAGCAAACACTGTTATGCAAAAGTTCTAGGATTTAGGGTTTAAATATGGAATATGAATGTGAAACCTAGAGTAAACTCTCAGTATCTGAATTAAATGTATCAGAGGGTACGGAACATGGGAAATCTACATATCCTTCTCTAGGTTTTCGGGATAACTTTTGTTTAAAATTTGATGACTGCAATCATTGAGTCGGACATTGTGAGGGAACCAGGTATTACAAGGGAAATTCAATGGTTAAAATGTTCATTTTGTATGTTAAGAATGAAAAAGGTTAGGCAAAATTATTCTTAAATAGATTTAGTGTAATTTACTGCTTTTTTTGACAAGTATCTTCCAATTATATACGTCAAAACAAAGTATTCCATCAACTCTGCATCATAAAATTACATATTCTAAAAAAATTTGGTTAAGGAAGATAGTAACACTTTAATAGAACATTAGATAAATTAGAATCAGGTTAAGAAAGGAATACCCTTTCTGATTGGTTTTGTATATGATTCTGCCTTGTATACCTTTTGTACTCAGTATATATATGAATACACACAGCCACAATAATTTGTGGGTTTTACATTCTATCATCTTCATCTATACATTCATTTTCCGTTTCATTACACATGATAAGTACAATTTTCGTATTCGTATTGTTTTTCAGGATTTAAATTGTATGTAATATCTAAATAATATGAGAAGTGTATTAATTATTGTTGTATATAAGAGCAGAGGCAGGAAATATATATATATATATATATATAGCGGGGTTAGTAGAAAAAAAATCTCCATTATTTCTCGTATCAAAGGGGCTGGTAATTTTTCTTATTTTTCAAAATTACTCTCGATAATTTACAATAATTTTCTTCTTTATTTAAATTGTATGTAATATCTAAATAATATGATAAGTGTATTAATTATTGTTGTAGATAAGGGTGGAGATAAGAAATATATATGGCAAGGGTTAGTAGGGAAAAAATTCACCATTATTTCTCGTTTCAAAGGAGGCTGATAATTCCAATAAATTACAGTAACTTTCTTCTTGACGTGAGTTGGAGCCCACTCTAACCTCCATCTGGTTCCATCCCTGGTTGTAGAGCTCATTTAATTACTGTGAATATGTCATACCCCCTCCATCTCAATTTAAAGTTCTGAATTGCATTTTGCACAAAATCTAAGACAAATGTATGTGGTATCTTTTTAATGGGTAATGACAGTGGACCCACATAAATCAAATGAAAGAAAGAGTTATGATCACATATTTATGGCTAAATGTAGAAATATTAAAAATAAGAAATTAATAAGACGGACCAAAAAGAAAAATATGAAGTTATTAGTGGTTCGGAGGGAGTATACTTTTATTGCAAAACAGAATTGTTTGGAAAAAAGTTACGGAGAAAGCATATTCTTCTTCATTTAAAGCCCACTTGTATAGGCAGACTGACATTTCAACCCATCACTGTTGAAAATGCCCAATAACCGTTTTCATGTCCATTGACGGAAGCAGTGAATCGGTCTTGATCTTTGTGTTCGTACTTTCTACTGGCTTCTACGACAGAGCAAAATCGCAGCTCCGGCAGCCGTACGAGTCCTCCGATCAGACTCACCCGGCGTAATCCGCGCAAAGCTCCCTGCCACGAAGCCGTATCGATCTGTACGTATTTTTTCGTCGATGTAATCGTTTAAATACTCGAATCCGGAAGTTTCTTGAACGCATCGCTGTCTCTCTCTCTCTTTTTTTTTCCTGCTGATGAATCTTGCGTTTGTGCTTTTTATTATCACTTACTCTTTCAATTTGATGTGTATTGTAGGAATTTTTTTCAATCATTTTTTATGAATTTGAGTGCTGTATTTTCGTGTGTAGGAAAATGTCTGCGTCGAATGAGGCAAATGCGTCTTCTCAGGCTCAGGTAATCATGAAATGCAGCAGATCAGATTCATTGTTTGAATCGTTTACACGATAGAATGAGCTATTTTGCATACATGTTTTCGATTGTGTTAGTAATTTTGCTTTCTTATTTAAGCTAATCAAAAGTATTTGTACAAGTATTGTACTAATTTTGTGTTTAATTTGGGTGCATTGGCAGTTATCATATCAAGTGTTTGGAGAACTTCTTGATTCCATCATTGTTGATGTTGCATCCGAGTCTCACAGAATTGCGAGATTAGGGCTTGATCGGAACCTAGATGAAGAGGAGGAAGAACTGAGGTTGTCGGTTCAAGCTCGGGCCAGTGTAGCGGATGCTAGTAATAGTGGGGAGGCTACTAGTAAATACGTGGTCGATATCTTTGGAAACACTCATCCTCCTGTGGCCAGTGAATTGTTACAATGCATGAACTGTGGCCGGGCGACAATGGCTGGAAAGTTTGCTCCTCATCTGGAGAAGTGCATGGGAAAGGTAATTTTACAAATGGTTTTCTTATGCATTTCACATCGTGTTCAATCAAAACCTGATGAATGATTTTGTATGCATTCCCGTATGCGTTCGAGCAAAGCTTGATGAGT
Source organism: Rubia tinctorum (assembly GCA_032355605.1). Lineage (NCBI taxonomy): Eukaryota > Viridiplantae > Streptophyta > Magnoliopsida > Gentianales > Rubiaceae > Rubia > Rubia tinctorum. The sequence continues at coordinate 18,465,276 of JAULKM010000007.1, forward strand.
AGTTAGTGTTCAAACTAAACTTGATGAATGGTTTTTGTATGCATTCCCGAATGTGCTCAAACAGAACTTGATGAATGGTTTTTGTATGCATTTCCAAACGTGTTCAATCAGAGCTTTGATGAAGGCACTTGATAGAGCCTTTTCTTGATTTTACCTGTTGGATATCGAGTGAAATCCTTGTGTTTTATGGTATACCGTAGTAATTGAAAATGCCTGCCATCTTAAATTGTGTTCATATGGCTACAGGGTAGAAAGGCACGTCAGAAAGCAACTAGAAGTAGTACAGCAGCACAGAACCGGAATGCACGAGGCAGCTCTGTTTCGACTTACACCCCATCTTCAAATACCAGTAACATGAATCGGGTGTCGAATGGAAGTCCGCATCATCCTACAGGTGATAGCTTCTCTAATGGCACACTTGAAGACTCCTAATGCATTTGGAGCGAAGAAACAAGATGCACAGTTACTATTTTCTGAACCAATGCATATTATGTTTGGCTGATCGGACTTACATATGAGATTTGCATACCCCCCTAGTTTATCTGGGTTCAGAGCTCCGCCGAGCAACTGTATGAAGTATAGTACCTGCTTCTACATTTGAGACTTAGGAAAGAAACATAGGGAGAATGAATTTTACAAATTAGAAGTTATTGTTCTGATTAACTGCAAATAGCCATCATTTATGTTCAAAATGGCTCTTTTTCATAAACTGTCATTGAGCCTTTGGACAACTTTCACTTTCTATCTCTTATAAGAAGTTTCTATACCTCTCTCAATTAAGACACTGCTAGCAGACAATCAGTTAAGGTGCAAATCAGGCAAATAGTGCATATTGAATCTGCATCTAACACTTAGCAACTACATCTATGGTGCTCTTACTTCCATTCTGACATTACCAAAATTCTCAGCACTTGTCTTTGCATGGAGGACACCTAGACAACTACGGTGCTCTTATTTTTCCATTCTGACTCTACCAAATCAGGCAAATAGTGCATAATCTTTTTTGTGAACATAGTGGGGAAAAAAAAAAAAGCTCTCTGAACATTCTACATGATGAAACACCCCAAACAGATGAAATCTATATTATCACCACCTTGAGAACAATTGTTGTAGTAGATTTACCAACATCCTCATCAGGCTAGTCGTGCTTCTTCTCTTGCTCTTTCGACCGTTGATAGAAATACTTATTAAGGTGAGTTTTGCAGTAATGGCACGTCTTTGCCTCTTTCCCGTCTCTAGACTTGGACATGTTTTTCGACTTGCCATGCCCTTTCAGACTTCTACTCTTGCTTCTTTCTCGAGTCTCAACAACAAGAGCCTGCAAATTATTTACTCTCATCTCCATTCTTCGGATCTCTTCATTCAACATGTTCTCTTTAATAACATCCAAGGATAGCACATCATTTGGATCAAAGTTGCTAACAGTCACAATCAAAATCCCACCTATAAATCTCTCAACCATCGAGCAAAGAACTCAATGAGAATAAAGCCTACAATCAACATCAACAACAAACTTCATGTTAGTCAACTTGTTAATAATATTCCTAAAGTCACTAAAATTTGCTCAAACTCTGCCTTTCTACTTCTCAAGTTCAAATTAGCAAGTTTCTCAAACAAATAAATCTTATTATGAGATGTCTTCCTCTCATGAAGACCTTCCAATTTCTTACATAAATCATAAGGGCCAAACTCTCGAGAAACATATATAGCTGAAAATGCAATATCAACCCATTGTCTAATATCCCCCAAAGATTTTCTCTTTAACTTGACCCATTCATTTTCTTCCATATTATTCGGTTTGGTTGGATTAAATGAACTAATACCTTGTAGTTGGTGCAATCGGATACACAAATCCTCACAATGCGAAAAATCTTCCATCATAGGTCTCCACTAAAAAATAATTTGTTGATGTCAACTCACCATAGAACTAAGACTAGACTCCATAATTATGCCAAAACATTAAACTCATCTATGCAAACCCATAGTGAACCCACATTTTTTCTCTTTAACTTGACCCATTCATTTTCTTCCATATTATTCGATTTGGTTGGTTTAAATGAACTAATGCCTTGTAGTTGGTGCAATCGGATACACAAATCCTCACAATACAAAAAATCTTCCATCATAGGTCTCCACTAAAAAATAATTTGTTGATGTCAACTCACCATCGAACTAACACTAAACTTCATAATTACGCCAAAAACATTAAACTCATATATGCAAACCCATAATTAACCCATAATGAGTCGATAAATAATAGAGGCCTTGGCTTAATTTTCAGGAAATATACAAATATAACCCTATATAATTGAGAAAGTGCAGATATAACTCTGAGCTATTTTTTAGTAAAAACAATAACTCTAACTACTATACATAAGTGCATATATAACCATAGAAACTACATTCCGGCATTGACTGACTATTTCAGACCATTGACTGATCGGAAATGACCAAACTGCCCTTTCAGCCTAATAAAAAATTGAAAGACAAAAATACCCTTTGCCCTGTTACTATTCTGCCACCTCCAGCAGTGACCCTCCACCTTTTTCGCCGCCGCTCCAGCACCGATCAGCATCGCTTCAGACTGTCATTCACTTTCCGCCGTTCTCATCACTAATTGCACAGCAACCCATCGATTCTGTCACATCTTCCGAGCTCCACCTCCGCGTAACAGCCATTTCGACAGAATCTCCACATGTTGGAAAACAAATCCCTTATCCAATTCTGATAATGCGCCGCCTCATATTTGGATACTGCTCCAAAAAAATTCAAAAGCTAGTAATTTCAATCTGATGCCTTTGAAATATCCATATCATCGATCTCAGGAATTATATGTTTCTCTTTAAATTCTTTCTTAATCTCTCTCACCTTTTCAACTGTAGAATGAAGACTTAAAACAGACTCAAGTATTTCCATATGAATTCCTACATGCAGAATTATAACATAAACAGTACGACTAAAGAAATCAAGCCCAATGTGCTCGTGCTTAGATGTATAGTCTAAGTCCAACATCCTACTCATCTCCCCAGCATCATTTTCTTTCCACCCCTGCATTCCTTAAACTCCACAACACATTCTCCAAGAAGCATTCACCGCTCCACCACTCGCCCTGGCCGAATTCTTCCTCCCTTGTCTCCGCAGCCAAATCCGACCAGAACTCAATCCTCCGCACCAGCATCGCCACTCACGGCAGCACGCTAAGCAGTTTAGAAAAAGGTGGAATGTCTTAAAACATCCTCCCCGACTTTCAAATCAACCTAGTGGAAGAATCCAGCAATGTCGAAACTCCATAGACCCACATCGTCGTCGTACACGGAAAACAGGGGATTCCCGACAAAAGCGGCGCCACCGGAATGTAGAAATTTTGGAACCAAAATCGGTACATTTTTCAAGAACTCTTTACTCAAATCCATCGCACGGTCACTCTCCGCCGGCCTTTCTCCTCAAGAGGATGCCCAATTCGGGAGTGTGGGGGATTGTGAAGAGAATGCGGCGGGGATTGTGAAGGAAAGAAGAACGGTTGAAGGAGGGAAGAAGATGGGTTAGAGTTTATGGTTAGGGGGTATAATAGTTAATTCACTTTTTTATTTTAATTTTTTGCAAGGGTAAAATAGTCTTTCCAATAAAATCCGGCATCAAACTGTCGGAAAATGTTATATTTGCACATATACTAGTTATCCATGGCTATATTTGCACATATACTAGTTATCTATGGTTATATTTGCACTTTCAATTATCACAATGTTATATGTGCACTTTCATAAATTATGTAGGGTTATATATTCTCTTAATTTCTATAAAAAAAAGTAGAATTTAAACCACCTAGTGCTGCCAAAAGCCACTCCACATATTGATCTTGATCTCTGTATACTCCATGAACCGAACAATAAAAATCAGGCTGGAAACATTAAGAAGACGGCCTTTTCATTCTTAAGCAGTACCGTTGGGGCAAAAAATCAATCAATCATTACTCACTAATCCTCCATCCAAATTGCAATTAACATCCATTATATCACATCAACAAAGTTAATGGTGGGTCTGAATCTGAACTAGTGTGTGGCTGTCGGACGCGTGTGCGATGCCCGGTTGGCCGAACTGGCCTGTAAAAGTACGTGTTTTTCGGACATGGTTTGATTTGTGAAGAGAAAAGGTAATGAAGGACATATTAGCGGATGATTATGATGAAATTAATGGAACTAGTTAGCGAATAATTATAGTTAAAAGTGCAGTGGGAAGCCAATTAATTAATTTAATTAAGATGGATTGATGGAGACTAGGGCTGTTAACAGTTGCATTGGAGACCGCTTGTTGTGCGTTATGCGATGGTAAGTTACTGCTAGTGTAGTTATTGGGGGTGGAGTGAGGTCAATGGCGGAACTAGACCACATTTTCAGGAGGGCGTGGGGTTGGGGCGGGGCTGGACTAGGAGGGGCGGGGCAGAGGCGGGTTTCATATATACTTCTCAGTCACCGGAGTTTGGGAGGGAGGGAGGGAGGGGGGGCCGCACCGGCTCGCCCCCCTAGTTCCACCGCTGAGTGGGGTGGTGGGTTGAAGCGGCGGAGTTTCAGTTGGGAGACGATGGAACTTCTGTTTGAACATGGGGAATTTTAAATAGAAAATATTGTTCTATTACTAAAAATAAAACGCGAATTGCATGTGAGCTAGGCGATGTAAAACCAATTCAACAATCTGATTAAACATAAATGTCATGACTTAATTAGTAGTTTAACTAGTTCAGTGAAAAAAATGTTTTTAAAAAAAATGATAAATGGTTAAAAGTAAATAGTTGCAAGAGTTTATTAGTTAGAGAAGTCATTTGTTCTATTTAACGGTAAGTGAAGAATACAACCAAGATTCTAAATAGCTCCACATTTTGTAATATCATTTCAACTTAAACAAAGGTTTTACTAAAATTTTTTTAAAAAATCTCAAATGTAAGATCAACATCCAACTCGATATCTATATCCATACACGAGACAATAATTAGCTTCTCAAATAATTCAGATAGTTCGAAATTAAGGCATCGTTTGCCTTGGGCCTAAGTTGGTGGTTACTTCATTTTCACATAATTATAGGGCAAGTAACCGTAGTTGAAGCACGTGCACACACACTCCTTGTAATAAATACACTGACTTAAACTATTTGTCGGCAGCCACGGAAAACCACGGAGTTTAATAAATCACATAATTCCCATAATCTTTTCGTACGAATATAGTGATTTGCTTTGTGGATGTTTTGAAGCAATAGGTATAGTTACGAAAGTTTTAGAGCAACTATTAAAGTAATTGTCATGGAAATTACATGTTGATTTTTAGAAATAAAAAATAATACTCCCCGTGTCTCAATTCAAGTTGCAATTTAACTATTCATTTAGTCAAAACGTTCAAAATTTGACCCTAAAATTGAATTGGTATATAAGTATAAATCACAGTGTGCGATATATTGTTAGATTCATTATAATATATATTTTCAAAATGTTAATTTTTTACCAGTTTTAATTATTCTTAATGAAAGATATTAATGATCAAACATTTTTCAAGTCAACTGTGAAAAGTCAAAATGTCACTAGTGGAGGAAGGGGTCATTAAAGGCGGTTATACCGTATCAGAGAAGACACTTTAGAACTGCCTTTAATGGTTCCGTCTTTGATCAAAATTAATCAAAAATGGTTCAAATAACCGCGTTTAATAGGATAAGAAACAGTTTCCGAAGTCGAAAACTCTTTCTTATCTTCCAAAAAAAATAATTACTTGAAACCAATCGATTTCTGATAGCCGAGGAAAACCCAAAACGCATTCGACCCAACGGAACCCAGCAATAGAACAACAACTAAGGGTGAGGGATATTCATTCAGACAAAATATTTTTGACTCTGACGTGATTCGTTGGGTCACTTGTCTCTCTCTATCTTTGCTCCTTTGATCAACTTATTTCATTATCATATCATAAATACAGATTTCAACTCCACAACGAGTCTTCTTTGATGCATAATTATTAGTTCTAGTCTTCTAGAGTACTTCAAGCTTTCATGGTTATAGCATCAGTTACAATGTCGTAGTTTATCTTGCCATATCATCTTTTTAACTTAACGATCATCTTTTTAACTTAACGATGTAGCAAACTACAAAATGATAAATGATAAATTACATTTATGTGTATCTTGAAAGATCCCACGTGTTTTATCATATTCATCTTTATTTTTAATTAAATATACCTGTTAAATATCTAACAGTAAAAATTGATAAATTAAGCAAAATTGTTATAATTAAATTTAAATTTATAAGCAAAAATATATATATTAAGCATTATTTTATAAAATTATGATTTTACTTTTTGAGTTGTATATGAATTAAATGTGGTATAATTTTGATTTTCTTATTAGCTCTACTTTTTGTATTATTATAAATAACTATAATTATATTATTTTCTTATATATAAATAATTTTATATAAATTTTATAAATTTCTTATGAGTATTTATATAACTTTATATAACTTTCTTGTAAAAATAATTTTATAATTATATAGGTTTGAATAAATTTCTTATAAATAATTGTATAAGGGTTTGAAATTTAACACCTTTTAACCATGAATGTATTATATATAGTGTGCTTTTCCAATGCACAACGACTAAAATTAATAATTTTTGTTTTTCGTAAAAAATAATTTTATTATCTCGTCATTATAATAATTATATTTAAATAGATTTATTATTGTTGTTGCAAGTGAGATTGTACAGTTTGATAAGGATTCTGACTATATGATCCAACCAAATTGCATGGAATATACTTTTTTGCAATTGAACCTGAAATTTTAGTTTTACCGTTTAGCTTAATTATTAGACATGTGTTCCAACATATCTTATTTAACCTAGTATGTAAAGAAAATAGCAGACGAGCACACACAACTTGGTTACGTTGTTCGGTGAAATCCACATACATCTGCAGGGCCTGACTCAGAATAAATCCACTAATCAGAAAGATACAGTACAAATTACACCATACAACTATACTTATTTTTTCTAATTACAACGTGTGAATTTTGCAATCTCCTCTTGCTACCGGTCTCCTCCTCCCGAGGAATTAAGGTGTGCGTTCTGAACTTGATCAACAGTCATGTATGTTGGAACATATGAATGCTAGCTCTTGCAAAACTCTCCGAAAGATAGAAAATCTGAGTGCAGATTTTTGCAATTAAATTTGTGAGTATTGCAGTCGTGATGTCCATCCATATATAGTCCTCTGAGCATATCGGAACTCTCCATGATTATCTCCATAATATTCTTATTCCTCATCTGCTTCTGAAATATGTCAAAATCCCATAAATAAAGAGATTTTTCTTATCTCAAATATCTCATAATATTCCATAAATCCAATTCCATAATTATAGGAATTTTCCATGAATCCATTATGCTTCAAAATCAAATATTGCATAAACTCCATTATTTCCATAAACCAATATCACACAATATTCTATAATCAATCAAATCTTCAGCTTTCCGTGTGTTCTAACATAGAAAGCCTTCACACACATTAAATCTTATGCGTATATAATTTCTTCTCCATTTCAAATTCTGATTTATTGAAATCCTTTCGAGATAGGAATTATCAAATATAATCTCTTAACGGAAGCACCTAGAATATCTCATCCACATCTCTGTCATAGCCGAATATTCCAAATACATTCCAATTCCATGAATATAATCCAATCCCATAGGAATTGATATATACTCCAATTAAAACACCATGAACGACAATACTTCTTCTCGGATTACAACTCCAAACATTCATTTTTTGACGTTTCAACACAATTATTCCATATTTGCATAACTTCCACAAATTGCCAACTAGACAAATTTGGACTTTACAGAAGCATTCAATGCTGCAACATGAAACAGGTTGCTCCCAAGGGCTGCTTGAAAGCTGCATACGTGTATTCTGCAACAATAGTAGCCTACACTGCTGTAATTTATGAAATTTTATAAGCAAGTCCAAAAATACCACTGCTGGAGATGCTCTTATCTTCTTCATGCTTCACCGCGTACACATTTTTTTGTGGAGGGCCAAGAAGACAAAAAGATAATTTCCAAAGACACCGATCAATAATGAGGAACCAATACTAAAGAATAAAGATGTTGATCAACTGATTTATCTGACATCATCGCTTACAGTATAAGATTTTAGATCATTTTACTTATTATCCATTAGTTTTCACAAAGTCTTGTTTTATGCCGTTTAAACTTTAGCCAGGGTATGTTATGCATTTAGTATAAATGTTAATTTTGGGATGAGATTTTTTTTAATATACTAATAAATCCAGGGACCTAATGGGCAATTATCAAAATACTATATATCACAAAAATATCAGAATTTTTTATTTTTCTTTCCTCCTCCTCCTCCGATTGGTAACCACCTCCGGCCGACGGTTACCACCAGATTCCGCCAAATTTCTACCGGTTTCCGCCACCTTCGCCGGTATCTTACCGAAATTATTGTGTCGTCGTTCTTTGCATTTCAACGCTTTGAAACCCTAGGTCTTGATTTCGATGTCACGCTACTTATTCTTCATCTTGTCGCGGCAGTGGTTACTGTTCCGGCACGGCGAAGCACCCTAAACCTAAGCCATTGCAATTTGAATCGGAAATGAACACTGGCGACCACGCTAGGGTTAGTCGACGACGCTGCTAGCGATGCAGACGGTGAGGCAAGGCTATGGATCCACGGCCTCTGTAACTCGCCTCTACGACGGGTCCATGGTCTCTGCTACTCGCCTCTGTGACAGATCCACGACGACGACTCCACCACGAAGGCAATGCCCTGCGACTGCGATTTTCCTTCAATCGACAACGATGTGGTGCAGTTTTTAGGTGACGGCGAGGCTCTGCATTTGCCTTCAGGAACGTGGATCGGTGAAAAAGAAGGCCACACGTGCAACCACGCACAGACGGCGGCCACGACGACGACACACAGACGTCGGCTGAGATTCAGCATCTGAGCGGTGAGGTTTAATATTGTGATCTACTTTTTTTAAAGACTTTCTGAGGTTTAATAATTACTCGATTGAGCTTTTATGTCAACAATGTTTTGTTTGGTCTAGTCGTTAGCAATCTTGTTATTGAGGTTGAGGTCTCGAGTTCGAATCTCTGTGTGACCTTCAATTTGATGAATTTATTTTTTAAGTATATGCTAAGGTTTAATATTATTTGACTGAGTGTATGTTCAATAAGAGTTTTTGGTGTAGTGGTTATTGGTTTATGCTTTGAGATTAGTGACATGGGTTCAAATCCCACTAGGTACCTTCTTTTTTGAAGAATTTTATTTTTTAGGTACTATAACTCTTTGCTGATGCTTGTAACTTTTTTTTTTCTTTTATGTTGATATTTTTCAATATTTATGTGAAGTTTAATTGATATGAGTTGATGTTTTGTCCTTTTTTTGGTTGATATGGATTGTTATTTGCAGTTTTTTATAAAAATTCTCATATTGATATTTTTCATTTTCCAGCCAATGTTTTGGTAATAGGAGTTGATGTTTGTAGAGTTATTTTTCTTATGCTGATGTTTTTCATTTTTCGGATGAGGTTCAGGTGTTTGGAGTTGATGTTTGTAGCTTTGTGGTGATATAAGTTGATATTTGTAGTTTTTAATAATAAAAATTTGTTGACGTTTTATTATTTTGTGAGTGAATAAATTATAATCTTGAGGTATCATAGTTTTTTTGTTTATGGTTTTATTTTTTCTCATGTTGATGTATTTCATTTTTCAGATGAGTTTTAGTTTATATGAGTCGATGTTTTGTAATTTTTTTTGTTATATGGGTTGATATTTTTTTGCTTTTTTCCCTCTCATGTTGATGTTTTCATTTTCTCGTTGATTTTTAGGTGATACGTTGATGTTTGTAGTTTTAGGTGACATAGGTTAATTTTTTGTAGTTTTTTTTCTTGTGTTGACAGTTTTCATTTTTTGGTGCAGTTTAGGCGATAGGAATTGATGTTTTAGCTTTTGGTTGATATTAGTTATTTTTGTAGTTTTAAAAAAAAATGACAATTCAAGCTTTGTTGATTTTTTTAATGATTTTTAGTTGATGTTTTTTGTGATTTTTAGTTGATGTTTTGTTAGATGTAGTCGGCATTTTTTTCCAATTTTTGTTTTATTTATTTTTTGTATTTTGTATTTGTTTTTAATATATTTTTTGCTCCAATTTTTTAATTGGTGTTTTATAATTTTTTGTTGATGTTCTACTATTTTTTGTTGATTTTATAATTTTCAGTTCGATGATCATATTAATTTTTTGCATTTTAAAAATATTTTTTAAATATTTTTTGATTTTTTTGCCGGTGGTGGAAAAATGATGGAAAAAATTGGGAAAAAACCGATGAAAAATATTAGCGATAGGTCCCTGTAAAATTATTATAAATAGGTCCCTGTAAAATTATTAGAGATAGTTCCATGAAACTAAAATATAATTAGAATCGCATAAAAGCCTTTGGGTAAAGTTTAAATTGTCTCACATGATACCATCTCATTAGTTTTAAGATGAGAATTTGAGATGTCTTTAAATTTAATACGGTCGTTTTAACGGATCCAGATTGGTTCATGGACACACTAACCCCTCTTTATTTGTCCAAGTGTAACTACTGTTAGTTTTCAAGAAAAGAAAGTGGTAACCCATATTCATTAAGAACGTGCAAACTCATGAGGTTGAGTTTGTAACATGATATTTGTACATAACTTGTTAATAATTCGAAGTTCCAACATTGGATTGATGGTTATTCTGTGTTGCAAATTAGAGTTATCGTAACACTTTTTTTCAACACTTATTAAAATATTATAATTATTTATAAAGAGTTATTTAAATCTTTAAAAAATACTACTCCCTCTGACCCAGTGGAACCTGCAGAAGGAGAAAGTGCTTCTCAAAATTTCAACAATTTGAAAGGACTAAAATGCCCATGGGTTGAAGTCTTCTCCTTTAGCTATCTCTCTGCCTTCGCCGCCGCCTCTCACCTCCATCCCCCCCCCCCCCTCTCTCACCACCTCCGACTTTGACTCTCCATCTTCACCTCTCTTCGCCTGCGCCTCTCTCCGCCTCTCCCTGCCCAAATCTGCCTTCCCCTTCACTTCCTCCATCTCCACCACCACCACCACCCATCTCTTCCTCCTCCATCTCCCGATCTCCGTTTTCGTAGACTCCGTCTCCATAGACCCGTTTCCCGACTTGGTTTCCACCAACCCGCCTCCTCTTTCAATCACCGGTGACATTATGGATGGGCAGGTCGAGAAATTTGAGCAGGGGGGGGGGGTGAAGAAATTTGAGGTGAAGAAATTTCGAGCAGACTAGCAGAGGGAGGTGAAATTTGAACAGAGGGAGGAGAAATTAGGTCTGCGAGAGGGTGAAAATCTTGGGGGAAAGAAAGAATGAAGTGGTGGGCTGGGTAGGTGGGTATGGTTGTAAAATTTTATTTGTTTAAGGGTAAGTAAGTTTTTTGTTAGGTTAGTTTTTTCCTAAAATGGAAAGTGTGCAGATTTATTTGGGCCAGGTTAAAAAGGAAAGTGTGCAGATTCCATGAGAAGGAGGGAGTACCTAAATCCTAGTAATAAAAAAGTGATGGTGACAAATATGGGTGCGATGAGGATGTGGACACATATAGATAATTAATATTGGAAATTAATTGCGGTCTTGTTCTTTTTATTGGCTGGGTGGATGATGTGTGTGCAAGTAGTGAACCATTAACATCATTTTATAGTGGATCGACTCTGATTACCAATTGGCTTTTTTGCTACACTATGTTATTAGTGGGTCATTTGGGTATGCAGCAGTTGATATGATTTGGGATTTAATCAATTGTATGATTAAATTGTTTTTCCCCAATATAGTATATTTTACCATTTTTTTTATCCCCAAGAGTAAAATTACGTTTTTTTAGTATCCCACAAATTCAAAATGAAATTTTCTGTCCTCAAAACCAGATTTCGGGTGGTTTTCGGGGACTAAAAGATGGTATAAGATACTATGTTAGGGACAAAAAACAATATAGTCTACTTGAAAATCACCCGGAATCTGGTTTTGCAGACCGGAAATTTCACTTTGAATTTGTGGGGTACTAAAAAACTTAGTTTGCTCTCGGGGACCAAAACATGGTAAAAGATACTATGTTGGGGAAAAAACAATTTAGTCTAATTCTATTTAGTGATCACCATTATATATTTTTACCAAGCTCATCTACTTTACACCTGAATGAGTGCGATGCATTTTATAGCTGAATCACTATTAATTTGATAAACATCTACTAAAACTTCCTCAAGAGTATTGTAACTCTTTTTAGTTGATCTTCTCTTAATATAGAGTATTTTTAATAAAATAATTGTATTTTTTTTACAGATTTTTTATACTAAATTTGGTCAGTCAACTTGATCATTTAATTAAACACAAAATGATTCAACACGTGTATCGTGTTCTACACGACACAACACAAAAAATACGAAGCATGTGGGTGGACCATGGACCAACTTTTATCTTAACAACACAGCACAAAACACAAAAAAAAATAAAATAAAATATAATATAAGCACAATAACATACATTAAATTATATCCAACCTAAAAACTCAGCACGAGTACTGTAAAAAAACTCTAATCATGTGTGTTATATCTATATTTGCCTTTCAGGAGGTTCTAGTATTTCTCTCATGTGGCCCTAGGCCTTTAGGCCCAAATGATATTTTTAGGGCTTTGTCTTTAGTGGGCCAATTACAAATTCTATTCTTGCCTAAGTATACTTTTCCTCCTTGTTTCTATGAGTTTGACACCATAAATTTACCTATTTGTATTTATGGTGAATGAAATAAGTAGATGAAACTAAATTTAGAAAGAATAGGTAGGATAAGTGGACGAAATTAAAGTAATCTTTCCAAAAAAGAAAAGTACATCAAACCCATAGAAACCTAAAAAGTAAAGTGTGACAAACTCATACAAATGAAGGAAGTATTAATATTCTTATTTAGTATATACATTGATGTTTCAATAAACTGAGTTGATTTTTTTTAATATTTATGTTTTATTTTTTGAATTAGACAATGAGTCCGTCTCTTGAAAAAAAAAATGTCTTTCCATAAACCATGGAAAAACCAGCGTTTAAACTGCAAATTAGAATAAATAAAGATAATTTTTTGGGTTGCATTAATCGGTACCTAAACTTATTACTACTACACGTTGCATAATAAATTTTTAATATTGCAACTAAAACTTTTAACCTTTTCATTATTCTAATTAAACTTTGTCTATCCATAAACATGTAGAAAACGGTCTTTCTCAAATAGTTTGCCTGTGACAATTACATTATTGTGTACACTATAATTTTAAATTGATTTGTTATGATTTGTGTTTGATTTTCAATTAAATTTTAACCAAATTACTATTTAACTAAATATTATATATTTTAAAATATTATTTGATATTCATCTATTTTTTATGATGTGTATTTAGTGTTATTATTTTATGTTCAATTATAATATATTTGATGATGTATTTTAGTATTTTTGTGTTTAACTATTTTATTTGATGTGCAACTGAACGTTTTAATTGATATTTAACTATTTTTATTTTGAAGTGTATATATATATATGTTTCATTTAATGTTTAAATGGTATTTTAGTTTCAGAGACTAAACTCAAATACCACATCAAAATCCAAAACTAGGGGCACAAGTCGTGTGCAAACTCGAATTTAAAATTTAAAACTCAGTCCTGTGCCATCTTCAAACCCGCCTCTAACCCAGATTCACCCCATCACCTTCTCCTCTCCCTGTGTCTATGTTGTTCATATCCTGAAAATGATGTTACAGTTTTTATTTAATTTTTAATTTGTAATAGTATATACGATAGATCTGATTGACATACAATTTAAATATTATTGTAATAGATTGGTTATTGCTAGAAATTAGTTAGGTTAACGTCAATTTCAGCGTTTTTTTCCAACATTGATTATTTTTCCACAAAAAGAAGAGATTGAAATTCCCTCACCCACGTCACCACACTTGGCACTGTTGGCTCATCTTTGGAACTGGAGAAAAAAAAAACCAGTATTTGCTATTGGCACGCACTCACACATTTCATCAGTTACATTCCCATCCTAGTATTCCTCGAACAACTTCTCCTCGGTTTTCCCGACATGCCGCCACCGTGTTCCACCGACACGCTCCGGGCAATATCCTGCCGGGACGGCAAGGCGGCGGCGGTGCTCAAGTACATCTCGATACTCGCCATTTTCTTCACCAGCGTCGCCGGCATCTCCCTCCCCGTATTCCTCGCGCGTCTCTTCCACGGCAGGCCGGCGTACGACAAGGCAGTTCTGTTGATCAAGTGCTTCGCCGCCGGCGTGATCCTCTCAACCTCCCTCGTCCACGTCCTCCCCGACGCGTTTGACGCACTCGCCGACTGCCACGTGTCGTCTCGCCACCCGTGGAAGGATTTCCCCTTCTCCGGCCTCATCACCCTCGTCGGCGTCCTCACGGCGCTCTTCGTCGATCTCACGGCGAGCGCCCACGTGGAGGGGAACGGCGGACATGGACACGGCGGCGGTGGGGCGGTTAAGGATTCTGGGTACATGAGAATTGGCAAGCCGGCGGCGGTGGAGATGGGGCTTGCTGCGGCGGAGGTGGAGGCGGCGACGGCGGAGGAGTTGGTGAAGCTGAAGCAGAGGCTGGTGTCGCAGGTGTTGGAAATTGGGATCATTTTTCATTCTGTGATCATCGGTGTGACCATGGGGATGTCTCAGAATAAGTGCACCATTCGGCCGTTGGTCGCTGCGCTGTCGTTTCATCAGATTTTCGAAGGAATGGGGCTTGGAGGTTGTATTGCTCAGGTATTCGCTCTGTTTCACTAATATTGGCACGGTAGTTTTAGGTATTGATTTTTAAATAAGTTGAATTGTGTGGTGATAATTGAGTTTGTAGAGTGAAAAGATTAATGAGTGAATGAGAATGTTTCAATTTTAGAAAATAACGGACTAAAAGGAAAGTGTGCCAAATTTAAGAAAACAAAACACGATGACCAGATATGAATAGAGACTTGATTGTGATTGTTGTCGGCTGTAGATGAGTGTAGTTTATGGAAGTAGAGGTTGAGAATTTGGCTGTAATTTAAGGTAACATTTATGAGTGCCAGTTTTAGACTCTTATGAGATTCTCTTGAAGAATTTGAATTGAGCTTTGTTCTCAATTCAAGTAGGATTCACTCAATATAATTAAAAAGACAGAATTTTCTCCTCTCAATGCTAAAAACTCTGCCTGCCTGCAAAATATCATTCCTGAACTACAAAGTTTCTATCCCATTTTGTGGAGTCATTTATATGAATCATATATTTTCATCGTGTTCGCTCAAATGACATATAACTGAACAATGTTCCTGCAGGCGGGATTCAGCTTTGGGACAACGGCTTACATGTGCTTCATGTTTTCTGTGACAACGCCTCTAGGCATTGTCTTAGGGATGATTCTGTTTTCAGTAACAGGATTAGATGACACGAGTGCAAATGCACTGATCTTGGAAGGATTGCTAGGTTCTTTGTCTTCCGGGATTCTGATTTACATGGCATTAGTCGATCTCATAGCTCTGGACTTCTTCCATAACAAGCTGATGAACTCGGCGCATTGGTTGAAGAAGACATCTTTTGTTGCCCTTGTTCTTGGCTCTACATCCATGTCTATCCTTGCCATCTGGGCTTAGGAAGCTACTGCATATATTTATTAGCATTGTAGAACATGATAAAATGATACTTATTGATGAGAAAGGAGAATCACATGACCTTAAACATCTTGTACAATGAGTGAACGGTTGGTGTTTATATTGGAAATATCACAATTAAATTCTCGAAAATAAGATTAGCACAAGCATGCATCAAAAGAATAATTTTATT
>JAULKM010000007.1:18481286-18529148 GCA_032355605.1 Rubia tinctorum
GATTCAAATCTTGTTGGGTACAGTGATTCTGATTGGGCTGGTAATGCAGATGATCGCAAAAGTACTACTGGAGGTTGTTTCTTTATTGGTACTAATTTGGTCTCATGGTATATTAAGAAGAAAATTTCAATCTCTTTATCATCTGGTGAAGCTGAGTATCTTACTGCTGGAAGTTGTTGTGCACAATTATTATGGATGAAACAAATATTGAATGACTATGGAATTCAGCAAGGACCTCTAAAGATCATGTGTGACAACAAAAGTGCAATTGACATCTCTAAGAATCCGGTACAGGACTCAAGAACAAAACACATTGACATCAGGCACCATTTTATTCGAGATTTGGTTGAAATAAAGGAGGTTGTGGTGGACTATGTTCCAACATGCGAACAATTTGCAGATATATTCACTAAACCGTTGGATGCTTCAACCTTTGAATTTCTTAGACAACACATTGGTGTGTGTAGAATGTGAGGTACGCATGAAACTCCTCTATACAATATGTATATTTTATGGTTCGGATTTTTTTGTTGTTTCGTAAAAATCAGAAAGACAAAAATCAAAAAATTGGTGGGATAGTTGAAGTGGTTGGATAGTATGTTGGAAGTTAAAGGTGTGACATGATTTGACTTGAGAAAAAAGGTTATTATTGTCTTGGTATGACAAAAAGTGGACACGGTTAGAGAGGAGAAAAGGGGAATGAGTTATTTTTTGTTCAAATTCTACAATATTTCCACCTATTTCGGAAAAGTACACTCTCTCACTTCTACCAAAATTCTCAAACTCTTTGGAAGACATTCTACCAAGTTTTTCGTGCAATCCATAAATTCTCCAATCTACTCCAAACTCTACAATGGCCGGAATTCAGAAGCCAATACTCCTCACCTTTGGAGAAGCTGAGAAGAAAGCTAGCAAAGAGGAAGCATCAACCTCTGCCAAACCTGTGAAGGATTCATTAAGCAGTGAGAAACCAAAATAACAAAAGGTAACGGTCTCTAAATCCACTCAAGTTATCTGGAAGTAAAAGGTTTTTGATTCTTTAAATGAATTTGCTAAGTGGATTCAATCAAATCGTGTTCCTGTTGATTTAAGGAACTTAGAAAACCTGAAGGTTGAATTTTTAGATGTTAAAATGGATGAGGTGCTCTTTGGAGACATAGGAGAGATGTATTACATTGAGTGTTTTGATGTTAAACTGATAAGGGGTTAGTACAAGAAATACAGGGGCAAAGATATGTTTCATGTCTATTGTTACATTCCGAGGAGGGGTTTTGAGAAAATTGAAGAAATTTCTGATGAAGAGGCAGCACGCTTGGAAGTAGTAAAATCTACAGCTCAGTTAAAGGTAGTTAAATTTGATGTCGTGAATGCTAAGAGGATTGAGAAGCTTAGGGTTGTAAAGCTTCCGGTGATAGTATTGTCAGATAGTGATGATGAAGTAGAGGCTGGATATGTTCCAACATACCAGCATGTAAATGAAATGGAAGTTGATAATGCCGATTTGGGCTTTGCTGGGGAAAGTCTGAGGGATCATGATTTTTCAATGTATGAGGAAGCAGCTTATGAAGATCCTGGGGGGTTGACGAGAGGGGGAGAAGACCCCACAATGGAAACTGCTGAAACAGAAGAGAAAGCTCAGCATGTTCCAACACAGGAACAGTATGTTGGAACACACTGTACTGAGCAGCAACAAGCAGAACATGAACTTGTTCTTGCATACTCCAGTGATGAGGTCATTCAAAAAAGGAAGGCCAAGAGGAAGATCAATGAGCCTGAATCATCACAGCTTATCAAAAAGGGCAAGGTATCACAACCTTCTCCTAAAAATAAGAAGAGAACTACACTACCTCCTCCACCGGTAAGTCATACGCTTTCTAAAATATATTATGATTCAAATTGTGAGGAGATGGGGGATGTATTCGCTCAGAGGAAGGTGATTGTTGAAAGACCTATAGACTTAGTGGCGTACAAATCTAGCGGGTTTTCTGATTTTCTTGAGTTAATTGGGATGAGAAAGGCTGCCACGGGGTTCCTAGATTACAACAAACAGATTGTTGGTGAAGTATATTCAAACTTGTTGGCTGGAAATCTTGAGGAAGATTCACCTTGGTCTGACAATATTTCCTACAGGACTTCCTTTCTCTGTTAGAAATTTTATCACCAAACTTCTAAACACATCCACAGTATCAGATTTTTCTTTAAGAAAAGCCAACCAAGTATATCTAAGGAAATCATCAACACATACAAAGATGTACTTCTTACCATTCACATTAGGTGTGTTGAATGAACCCATTAAATCCATATGAAGTAATTCAAGATTCCTTGAGGTAGTAATATATTGTACTGAAGAGTGAGGAGATCGAATATGTTTACCTTGTTGACATGATCTGCATACAATTACACCTTTGGTCGTAAGTGTGGGCATACCTCGTACTGCCTTTGAATTGGTAATTTTCACCAAGGTTTTGTAATTGATGTGACCAAGCTTCCTATGCCACAGAGCGCCTTCATCTTTCTTTCAACTCAGACATCTCACTTCTTGCTCCAAGAGATAACAGTTGTCTGATGATCGAATACCAGAAACTACTTTATCTTTGTCAGGTCGTACAACACATTTATCTTTCTGAAACTCAACTGTCATATTATCATCACACAATTGACTGATGCTCAGCAAATTAGCCTTTAGTTCTTCAACAAGCAATACATTAGTGAACACAGGAAATCCTTCAATGTGCATTTCAACTTTCCCAATAACATGACTCATCTTCTCATCTCCAAAGGTAAAAAAATCACCATCATATGGTTTAATTTTTGTCAGAAACTTCCGAGTTCCAGTCATATGACAAGAGAATCCATTATCAAAGTACCACTATCTCTAGAATGTGCAATAAGAGAAGTATGAGCAACAAGGCAAATATTAATGCGTTCAGGAACCCATACCTTTTGAACTATCTTTAATCGTTAGATATTATCTATGTTGGAACAAGCAGACAACTGTTGTCCATTCATAATATCTCTGATTAATTTGAGACAGTGTTCCTCAGTATGGCCTTGAAACATGCAATAGCTACAGATGAGGGTTTTTCATTGATGAGTCTGGATAACCTTTATCTTTATCTCTTGAGTTTCTGCCTTGATATTTCCCGTATTGCTATATGAGTTGTCATAACCAATTCCTTGCCGATCTCCAAAACTTTTTCCCATGGTCAGAATGCATTCGAGCTTGGCCTTTCCAGTATTTAACTTGGTGACTGTCGCTTATATCATCTCTGCTCTCTCAGTCACAAAATATAGTCTCAACTTCAAATCCTCGATTTCATTCTTAAGTTTTTCAACCAATACTACTAGTTCTTTCTCCTTCTCTGCTAATTGATTTTTTTCCAACTTCAGGGATTTGTTTGCATCAGCAACCTTCAACCACATGTCATACATTTTTTCATAAGCAGTGTAGATCTCTACATAACTCAAGGGTTGGTCTTGATCATCGCTGGAAGTATCGTCAAAACTTATGTTGGAACATACAGACTTATCTGTGTTTAAACATACGTCAACACCCTCCGTATCATTGTGATTTTTTGCTCTAAATGCCACATAATTGTTGGTAAGTTCCTCTTCATCTTTTTTCATCTTCTTCATCTTCACTCCACGAGCTTACGTACAACCATCCTTGCTTCTTCCGGGTATTAGCACATTCAGCTTGGATATGCCCAAAACTTTCACATTCTCTACATTGAATCTTCCCTGATTCTTTTGCTTCACCACTTTGATTTCTAGAGAACTGCTGATTTCCTTGTGCCATGCATATTCCACGATTATTTCCAAAGTTTTGTCCACGAGCCCTATTTCCACCCGTTCTTTCTTGCGATTTCTTGTTCACCACCTTTTTCAGCATCCTTGAGAAATTCTTAGTAATGAGAGAAATTTCTTCAACACCATCCTCACTATCTGATTCGTGGTTATCCCGTGATGAGGATACTTTAAAGGCCAACTCCTTATGAATTTTCTTTGCAGGATGTTCCATAGTCATCTCATATGTATGTAGTGATCCCATCAACTCATCCAAGGACATTGTGGATACATCTTTAGCTTTTTCTATTGCAACAACCTTCATTGCAAATCCCCTGGGTAGTGATCTCAAGGTCTTCTTCACCAACTTAGTTTCATTCTAAACTTTTCCCAGTTGATAATCCATATTAGAGATGTCTCAAAGTTTTCCATGGAATGTGGCAATCGTATCATCCTCCTCCATTTTCAATTCTTCGAACTTTGTTGCCAACATATGTAGTTTGGATTCATGTACACGACTGGTTCCTTCATGTACAGCCTGGAAAATATCTCATGCTTTCTTAGCTTGATGACATGTAGAGATGAGTCTAAATTGGTTTTCATCCACTACTGTGAAGATAACATCCAAGGCTTTGGAATTAGCAAGTGAAACCTTCAATTCATCTGGAGACCAAGATGATTTATCCTTGAGCTTTTGTTTCCTTGAACTTGACTCTCCCTCTTTCTCCTTCGAGCTGGATTCTTCATCTTCAATTTGGGGATTCCACTCGGTTTCAACAAAGTGCTATGCAAGTTCATTCAGTGAATTTATAAATACTCTCATGCGTGTCTTCCAGTAGTTGTAGTTTGTTCCTTCCAACAGTGGTGGCCGAGACACAAAAGCTTCTTCCTTTGTCGCCATGGTAAAACCGGATCACACTTTCCTTGAGACAACCAAGGTAAAACGTAAGTGACCAAGCTCTGATACCAAATGAAATTTTGGTTTTACCGTTTTAGCTTAACTATTAGCCATATGTTCCAACATAGCGTATCTAACCAAGTATATAAAGTAAATAACGAACGAGACACACAACTTGGTTACGCAGTTTGGTGAAATCCACCTACATCTGCGGGACCTGGCCCAGTTCAAAATAAATTCACTAATCAGAAAGATACAGTACAAAGTACACCATACAACTATACCTATCTTCAACTTATTAAGTTGTGGATTTTGCAAGCTCCCCTTGCTACCGATCCGCCTTGATCAGACTCCCTCTGACCTCCAAACTCGTCGACGCTGAATCTCCTCCTTCCGAGGAATTAAGGTGTACGATTATGAACTTGATCAACATGTCACATATGTTGGAACGTATGAAAACTGGCTCTTGCAAATCTCTCGGTCGAACGTAATCTGAAGTGCAGATTTTTCTCAATTTAAATCTTTAAAGTTGCAGCCATGATGTCCATAAATATATAGTCCCTTGAGAAGATCGGAATACTCCATAACTATCTCCATAATATTCCTATTTCTTATCTGCTTCTGAAGTATATCCAAATCACATAAATAAAAGAATTTTCTTTATCTCAAATATCCTATAATATTTCGTCAATCCAATTCCATAATTATAGGGATTTTCCATAAATCAATTATGCTTCATACACGTCTCAATCAATATTGCATAATCTCCATATTTCCATAACTTCAATATTACGCAATATTCTAACAATCAAATCCTGATTCCTTGCGTATGTTCCAATATGAAACGTTTTTCTTCTTCAGCATTAGTTCACAAATTGCCAACTCAATAATCAATGAAATCCACGTGACTTTGCAGTTATGATTAAAGTATCCATACTTCTAACATTCCAAACTAGAAAATTCAATTTATGATTGAGATTATTCAGAATTCAGCTGAGTTATGACTTTTTGTAGAAGATCTTAACATCATTTTGTTAAATTTGGGTGAAATAGTTAGACTTTTTGGACTAATACTTGTCATTTATTTTTATTGTGAGAGTTGAAGCGCAGAGGATACCTATGTGATATTTTCACATGAAGTTGGATTCTGAGGTGTCTCCTAATTCGGAATTTGATTGACCTGATATGTGCTAGTAATTTGAGGTGATTCCTGCTCTTCAAGTAGTAGGAACTTATATCCTACTTTGCTCTGCTAGGAATGGAAAGAGAGGAACATTTACCTGAGACGATCATAAGATTATCTTTTGCATATATTTTTTATGAGTTTCTGGAGCAGTAGAGGTTTGAGCTGGTCTTTTGAGAAGCTAGAAGATGGTCTGAGTTCAGAATGCTAGTTTGAGTATATGTTTGGTTCACTTGGGATTCTTCTTCTATCACTTTTTTATATTGCTAGGTGTGTGAGCAGGTTGGTTGGGCAAATAGAGAAATGAGTTTAGCCCAATTGTTGCTGCTGAGATAGAGCTAGTAGGTTGGTTGCATTGTTCCATATTCAAATTCTTGCTATTAGTTTGGGTATCAAGTGGGACTGATAGGGGGGGAGGGGGTGGGGGGAGAAGGGGTGGGTGTATTAAACTTATAACTAGTGGGCTACCATAAGGGGGAGGTTTGAGGGTTTACGTTTCGATACAAAGCATCCGAGTGACCTAATAAGAGAAAAGTTTGTAGTAAACAGGATCATCCTTATATTCAGTTACGTACTTCATATTGTTCATGATAGACCCTAATCTTATGGACTGTTTCAGGGGTTTCAGAAGATCAAGCTCTACACACATCTTTATAGTTGAGGGCATAGTGAAGGGTTCCCTAGAATCATTTATCTTTATAAAATTTCCAAAATTATTCCCCACAGATTGAATTGCAGAAGATTTATAGTAATAGAGAGGAACTTCTTTGATATTTACCCAGATGGGGACAGTTTATGATCCCGTGTGAGGATTGAATCTAAATGTCCATCTGAGAACTTTCATCTCAGCCCCATTACAGGTTCAAATCTCTTGATCCAGCACCTCTGAAAGTCGTGGATTTCTTCAAACCCGATGTGGATATGCTTGTAATAGAGGGATCCTAGTTTTGAATGAAGATTCCACTTGCTCCACTGTCAGCCTTCCTCTGTGAAATTTGTCGACTAGGGCATTGGCATAGTGGGAGGACAATTTTTAAAATCATCTTCACTGTATAGGCAAGAAGCTTCCCCCAAGGTGTTCAGTTTTAGGTTGGATTTTGAATTTTTAGCCAGAGATGAAAGCCGGAGGAGGGGATCTTGGATTTCAAGGCAGCTAAGAAAGATATAGTGTCGTCGGGGGAAAGAGCTTTCATCAATGAGAAATTTTTTTAACTGCTCCATGCTCATGGAGAATTTTACGAAGAGCAGAAACAACATGCTCCACTGCAATGAAAACAAATAACATCAGCAAAGCACTAAACTAACCAAATAATGAAGCAAATAACAACAAAAAAATAAGTACCCTTACCATCACCAGTTAAAGAAAGACCTCGGCAGAAGATGGTGGTACCTCGGAAGAAGATGGTGGTACCTCAGCAGGAGCTGGTGGAAGATCGGCGGAAGCAATTCGTAGCTCAACTGGAGTTGGTGGTACTTTAACAGAAGCAGCTGAACCTCAACAGGAGCTGGTGGAACCTCAAAAGGAGCAGGTGGTACCTCAGCAGAATCAGGTACTGAAACTTGAACAACGGGAGCATCTACATTATAAAAACCAGTCACACACGAGCCTGTAAGAGAAAAAAAACACAATAAACCAATAGGAAAAGAAAGAACCAACAAACAAACAAAAACATGAAAGACTTACGACCCTTTGCAACATTTTCATAAACAACATCTTTCTCGACAGCAATAGAAGTAACAACCTCAATAGCAACTGGCACATTAACATCAGAAGCCACATCTTGAACCTCATTACAAGCAGCACTAACATCACAAGTTTCCAAACCATTCATTTTAACCACATTATGACTCACAACACTCTCGGAAATAATTAAACCTATACCAAAACCCAAAAACACAAAATTCAACAAATAGAAAAAGGTAACATCAACACAAGAAAAACTGAAACCTAAAATATGAAATATTAACCATTCTCACCACCATCATTCTCACGAGCAATAAGGAAAACTTCATTCTCAGTATCAAAAACCCCATCACGAACCTTATCAACCTCAGCACCAACATTTGAAACTGTATCAAAAACAAAATAAGAGCATCAACAAAGTGCAAAATATAACGTCAACAAAACAAAAACAACAAATTCAAAATCAAACACTTATAATCAACATCCAAAGTTGATGCAGCATTCAACAATTCTTTCAAATCAACACCTTCACTATTAGAAATTCTCTGCATATTCCGAGACTTCAAAATTCTGACATTGAACGCACGATTTCTTTAGAACTTCTTCTTGTACCACCAGTTGCCTTTCTCTTTGTTTGCCGATGCACAACTGAAATATAGTCATCAACGTGTATATGATTTGACAAACTAGTCTAATGATGTACACTATATAGAATGCATTAACCAATGCATTTGACACAATTGTTACTATGTTTTATTTGGTTGATTGCTAGTTTTAGTTAGGTATATACAACAAAGGGTTTAAACGACCATTGTTGGTTTTCTTATATAAATCTCGAGTTTTGTAGACTTAATTGAAACTAATGGACACTTTTTATTCACGTGCACATAGATATTCATTTATGATATCACTAGTAGGTTGCTCATAGATATGTCAACACCATTTTGCGGAAGGCCATTCGCAAGAATGATAGAAGATATTTGAAGGTCATTCGCAAGAATGATAATAGATATGAAGGCCACGGATTTAAAGTGTGTTCGTAGATGGAATTGAGCCAAGAAATTCTTGGATTGAAGTTCAAAGAGGTCAAGGACGGAGAAAGGCATCAACCGATCAAACTAGTCAAACGGCCGACCGACTGACATGAGCCGACCAGGGCCGACACGAACAAGCCAAAGCCAGCACGAGGCCAGCATGAAGGTCACCCAACACGGCTTGTGCCAAGGGTGCTCAGCACAGACTGTGTCAAGAACACGGCCCATGCCAGAGGCCCAAGCACAGACCGTGCCAACTCCTGCTGCTCGTGTCAAATGCCTACGATCTACTCCAAAAAAGAGAGTTAAATATGGGCGCTGGCCATTCCCTTTCACACGATCTGCGTTGTTTTAATTCACTAATGCAAATACTAGCCCACGGGGTGTGAAGAATGACACGGCCCGTACCATGTTACTGAGCGAAATGAGGTTCGAGTCGATGGTCTAAGCCAAATGACACGGTATATGTACTCAGAGACATCAAAACGGAGCTCCAGCAGATGGTCCATGATGGCTGACATGGGTCACGCCAGTACGAGGCCACTAGTTGTGCCATGCTGAGCGGCCCACGCCAGCACGAAGGGCACTCGGCTGGCACGGGTCGTGCCAGATCCCACAGGCGGTGCCAGTTGCGGCTGTTTGGATTTTTTCAGGCCTTTTTCAAGACCCAATTCCCTACCTCTATGCATAGGAGCCTTTTAGGATTCACTAGTAGTCATAACGTAGATTTTATTTCTCTTTCAAGGTAGAGGAAGAAGAGAGTTCTCTCTCTCTAGAGTACTTTTTTCCCTTCTTTTTTCTTCTTTCTTATTTCTCTTATTTTCCTAGATCTATAGCATTTAACTCAATTTTTTCCATGGATATATTTTTAGGGAGTAGTTAATTAACTTGAGGATTATATTTGTATTGATGTATTATTGCTTGTTTTGTGAGATTTCTTAGATCTACCTATTTCTATGTGTTTTGTGATTATTATGTTGGCTTGTTCTTAATATTCTTATGAATTGCATAATTGTCAGACTTAGTTAGCACATACCAAAGTCTACTTTCATGTTGATGCACTATTGATACCCCTCGGGGAGGAAAACCTATATGCGCTTGGGGTAACGATGGGGTCCGGATCCATATAGGTGTGTACAGGTAGGTTATTGTTGTTAACGTTAAGATCAACCATACGCTAGTAAGTCGATGAGTTGGTCCGAAGGGTAACTGGTAGAGATAGCTAGAGTAGCAAACTAGGATTATCTTCGTGATCTAGAGCCATCGATAAGGTGCTTCACCCCTTTGCCTTTTTAGGCCTAGGGAGAAGTATTTTTGGTATAATGGCTGTGAAGTAATCACACGGGAATGCATTCATGGTGTAGCATAGTAGTAGGAATGGGTGCAACAATAGAAATCTCTATCTTTGATCGCGTCCTCCTCTAGGTTTAGTAGATCTCCTGCAAAAAGGTTATTTATTAGCGATGCCGGAAGAGGGCTGGTCATATGAGATAAATTCAATTTATCTATACAACTTTGTATTGTGCCAATCTCTGTACATGTGCGTGTAAAACACCGAGGTGAAACAATAGGTGACTCAGAAGGTGCTGTAAAAAAACAGAACAAAAAAAATTAGATGGAAAACCTTAATAAGCTTGCCATGAACCTCATCAGGTAAACATAAATATCAAACCATAAAAGATAAAACTCATCAAAAAGCACACCTCAACACATTAGAAATGAACCTCAAAATTAAATTCACATATATCAATCCTCAAATTAATAAAAAAGAAACTCCGATGACGAACATCAGTAAATTTAGAATGAACCTCAGCAGCTACATAAATGTCAAACTATAAAGAGTAAACCCCGTCAAAAAGTTACCAAAAAGCACACCTCAACATATTAGACACGAACCTCAACACTAAATTCACATAAATCAATCTTTAAATTAATAGAATGAACCTCAGATGACAAACATCAATAAATTTAGAATGAACCTTAGCAACTACACATAAATGTCAAACAGGAAAGAGTAAACCTCATAAAAAAATTACCAAAAAACATACCTCAACATATTAGACATGAAACTAAACACTAAATTCACATAAAATAATCCTCAAAACATTAGAATAAACCTCAGATGACAAAACTCAATAATTTTGGTATAAACATCAACATATTTTCATACAGAATCATGAAAATCAATAGCTACACATGAATGTCAAATAATGAAGGATAAACCTCATCAACAACTCACCAAGGCAACATCAAGGTACTTACTAGCCCCTAATGAAGCAGAACCTTTTAGAACCAGCCATAATAAGCATTATATTCCCAAGTTGATGTTCCTTTGTGCTGTGTGTAGGCATATCTTAGATTATGAGGGAAATGTCATGTTTGATGGTAAAATAGGAGTATTTCCCTATACTGAACGTATAGCATCAAAGCATTCTAGCATAAATAGGCCTAGGGGAACCATGGAACTCCATCCAATTAAGAAAGTAAATAGAGAATGCATAAGGAAGAAGCTTATATATGAGGTTATTCCTGCAATCAAAGCTAAGTGGCCTGCATGGGCAAGCAAAAACATATCCATTCAGCAAGATAATGCCCCCTCCCATATTTTAGCTAATGATTCTGAATTCCTAACTGCAGCCCGTTCAGATGGTTTCAACATCACTATGGTGTGCCAACCAACAAAAAGCCCAGATTTAAACATCCTTGACTTGGGGTTTTTCGCATCTATCCAAAGCTTACAACACCAAAATCCTCAGAGGAATTTAGAAGGTTTATTAGGAGCTGTGATTGATGCATTTGAGAGACAAGACCCTAGGAAGATAGACCTCATTTTCCTTTCCCTACAAAATGTAATGCTGGAAATTATGAAATGTAGAGGGGGAAACAATTTCAGGTTACCACACATGGGCAAAGACAGGTTGAGAAGGTTAGGAGTTCTTCCACAAAATTTAACTGCTGATTCTGAGGTTGTAAGGGCTTGTTTGGAGGATCTGGTTGCAATCGGGAGGACAGGGAAGGTTCAGGATCTGCTGCTGAGCATGGAAATGGCAGGTTAAGCTTCTAGAAATCAGTTTTCTTGGGGAAACATGCATTTTGGTTTTAAGAGACATGTTTTCAGGCTAACCTTTTGTAATGTTGGGGCTTCAGTAGCCCTCTTTTGTTGTAAAATGTAAAAGCTAATGCAGAAGTTTGCTTCAAATGCAGTGATGTAAAAAAATTTAAATTCAGTTTGCCTAATGTAAAACCCCAAGTCAGGAATGCAACAACTGAAAACAGGTTTTCAGTCCAACAATTGAAAGAGCACACCATCAAAGTTACACGTAACGAAGTACAAATCACATTTAGATGCCATCCTAATGTTCAGGTAGCCAAAACATGGTTGCATCTATGTTGTACAATAACAACTATCATCACTACGAGCCGCAGTTAGGACTACAATCATTTCAATCTCAGGCTGTTTTTTTATTCATGTCAATGCCCTGCCAGGATGTAAATGGTGTAAGCACCTAACATACATGGCTGCATATCACTATGCCCCGCCAAGATCTAAATGGTTCACAGACCAAAAAGCATGGCTGCATATAAGGTAACCTCATGCATCACAGCTTCATCATTGATTGTTAACTAATCAGGTTAGGAAGACAAAAGCATGCTACGCTGTGTTTGTTTTTAATGTACTCCAAGCAAGGCCACCAGCAAGTTGTTTCACATTTTATTTGTTTATCATGCAGAAGTACAGAAACCACAACATGCAGGGGCAATTTCACGGGTGGCAAAGGTCGAAGGTAAAACAGCAAAGAGACAACAACAAGCAGAATTAACGGAGTCCATAGCTTCTACCAGTCAGAAATAACAGTCCTCAAATAAGTAAAAGCAGAACACAGTTTAAGACACTTCACACGCATAACGGTCCAGAAATAACTAATTAACAACAACATTCAGTGACATCCCACCACATGAAGTTACCCCTGCCCAGAGGGCTTTGGATCAACATCAATGAAGTCAGGCTGTGAGCAAGCATTTCCAGCTGCCAAATCATTTGTACCCTGCAGAAATCAACCAACAGTTAGGAAGCGCAGTTGAAGAGGATAACCAATTACTAAACAAATATGAAAAGTATAATTGAAGAGGAACAATACAACCTGATTCCACAGCCTTGCTAGCCTCTGATGCCTTCCCTTTAGGGCAAATCCATCCATCATTTTTCATAGCAGACATATCACATATGCCGTACTGGACAGTTCTCTCAGACCTTTCCCTCCTAGGCCAATTCTCAAGGAAATAGCAGGAGCCAGTCTCGTAGAACCAGGGTTCACCAAACTTGACGCTGTGATACTTTGCAGGCTCAATGTCAGGGGGTAGCTCAGGGCTCTCAGACCCGTCACGGCCCAATGTTTTTGGCCATTCAAACTGGGACTCAGAATCATCTGAGTCGACCGGCCATTCAGAAAAATGGATCGGGCTGAAGTGAGTTGCTATAGGTATCTCAGAACAGGAATCACTCCAGCTGAGGGTGTCAAATTCAGGCTGTGAATATTGGTTTTCGTCGGCTGGGGGGTCATCAGTGACCGCAGCCGGTTTGCTTCGACCACTGCTTAGCTGGCCAGCCTTTACCCGGTCACGGCCAGCCATTGTGGGTGTCAAAGGCTGTGATGATTCAACCATATGAACATACAAGTGAGGCAGTAATACTCAAAAGAAAGCAAGATAGTTGCACGGTGAGGCAGTAACAACATACAAATCGTCAACAAACTCATTCACATGCACACGGTTTCTAAAAAATGAAGAGGGTTGTCTGAACAAAAAAAAGTTTTCGAATCGGACAAACGGTTTTCAAAACATTAGCGTAGATCAGCTGGTAAAAAAATAAACGAAAGCCGCCGCTCAAATACGGAGATCGAGCGTTGCTAGGGTTTTCAAAACATTGCCGTAGACTACCCGGTAAAACAATAATCGAAAGCCACCGCTCAAATACAGAGATCGAGCGTTACTAGGGTTTGAAAAACATTAGCGTAGATCTACCGGTTAAACCCTAAACGAAAGCCACCGCTCAAATACAGAGATTGAGCGTTGCTATGGTTTTCTTCACCCCAGAAAAATGAAATAAACGGGGTTTCATCGAAAAGCAATTTCATTACCGTTCGGGTTTTCAGAGACAAAAAGGAGGAGCTGTGAGTGAGAGACGAAGAACTACAAACGAAATTACACCGTCGAAGATCTTTTATAAGCCATGAGAGAAGAGATCAGAGGAAGAGGAGCGTTGGGGAGCAGTAAAGGGGGAGCGTTGGAATTGAATGAAGAAGAGAGAGATCAGATGAGCGTTGAGGGAGAGTAATGGTTCAGCTTTGGGAGTGGAGAAAGGGGAAGCATTGGGGAAAGAGAGATTCAACAGCCGTGTTCAGTCTTCACGTGAAGACTTAGGGACGCGTGCTAACCAGGCATGCGTCCGGGTTTGGGCTTCACAGCTCAAACCCATTCAATTAATCAGATTTTAAACAGCCCAAGTGGCCTGCAATTTCAAGCAACTCCAGGGGCATTCTGGTCTTTTCATGGCCGGTCAAATGGGCTCAAAATGGAAACAATCAGCTGGTGTAATTTAAGGTGGGACAGCTCAAAATGGAAAGTGTGCTATTTGACCTGGGACAGAGGGAGTATGTGTTTTTTCTAAAAGCTGAAGACTTCTGTGGAGAAAATGACCTATTTAATTCCAACTTTTTTAGGCAAAATAATACTACCTCTGGTTTTTTTAATTGACCCCTTTAAGATGGCACAAGTTTTTTAAAAAAGTAAAATTAGTGGTGGAGATTGTATTGAAATGCTATAAATTGAATTGAGTGGTAGAAAATAATCTAGTGTTTACCGTATAAGGAGAGTGCCAATTTTAAAAAAACTATCCATAAATGGTAAGTGTGCCAATATTAGAGAACCGGAGGGAGTATGTTTAGTTCATCTTTCTACAAATTGCTCTCAAAACGTTTCCACATTATTACAAAATGTTCTCAATTTGTTCGCACATACTATTAGCCGGTTTAAATCCGTTAACATTAAGTCAATCATTCTAATGATGATCGTCATTGGGAAGCTGGAAACATGGAAAGCAAGAACGACATAAGAGACAATGAATATGGTTGGATTGGCGGTGTTATAAACATGGTGGATTAGGCAGTGAAGAAAGATCTGGAAAAATAAAAAAAATTACTTTAACGTAAAAAATTGTTAAATTACATTTTTAAATATCGGAAACTGTTTACGGGTCCATTAACTTAATTAAAATGTGTTACTCCTTCCAATTCAAATTGCAATTTAACTGTTCATTTAGTCAAAAATTCTTAACTTTGACTCCAAAATTGAATAGGTGTATAAGTATAAATTATTGAGTGATACCTTGATAGATTCGTTATAACACACACACACACATATATATATATATATATATATATATATATATATTAATAATAACATATATTTTCATAACATCAATTTTTTACAAGTTCTAATTATCCTTAATAAAAGGTATTAAGAATCAAACAGTTTTTGAGTCAATTGTTAAAAGTCAAAGTGTGCAGATTGAATTGGGACAGAGGGAGTATGTCCAATAAAGGAACCAATTGAGTACATTTCGTCATAATTTGGGAACCTTTTAGGAACATGGTGCAAAAAGAGGAACAAAACCTGTAATTTCAACTAAAATTGAGCACTTAAACTATCATTTTCTCGATTTCTATGCATTAGTTTAGCGGTTCAGGCTGGAATTCGTCTGATTTACCGAGCAATAAATTTTTATCCTCTTGGATCAGGAATTAGGGGTGGCAATATAGACTCGTAACCCGCAGGTTATCCATTTTTAAATCCGAGTGGGTATAGGTAAAATTGGTAATGAGTTAAATGAGTATTTAAAAAAATATATGGGTTGGGCGGGTTGGTTTTGAGGGTTCACCGCAGGTATACCCATATGGGTAAAGCTGCGGGTTCCAACCTATATGAGTTTGCATATGAGTTGTAACCTGCGAGTTTACCCATATGGGTTGTTATATAAACCCATATGGGTCACAATATGTGTTGAAACCTGCAGGTTTTACCCATATGTGTTGGTATATAAACTCATAGGGGTTCATATAAGGGCTGAAACTCACGGATGTACCCATTTTTTACACGTGTTGAATAGTGTTTTACCCGCCAGTTGGTGGGTTTTAGCCCAATCTATTTGTGATCTGACCCATTTTTACCCATCATAAAATGAGTCGAAATCGATCATACCCATATTTTTAAATAACTCATATTTGATCCAACCGCGCATTCACCACCCGTATCAGGGATACACAATTTCCGCGATGTTCATTAGGTGAGCTATCAGACTGAATGGCAGTAGGGATCTGAAGACTTTCAACAGAACATTGATGGGTAACAATTTTATTTTAGAAATTTCCTAGTTAATACCCATGCCGATGCACAAATTATAAATAATTATTAAAAATTTAATATAATTTAAATATGTTATAAATTATTCTTATATGTATATGAAAATTACAAATGCTACAATGCATTGAATGAATTATTATTTTTGATAAATTAATATATTTATTAACATTATAATGCATGGAATGAAAAATATTGACTTAATCTTTGTTGACACATATGTATTTTATACAAAAAGATATTAATTTGTATAAAAGTACTTCTACGTTATAAAAATTGAGTTCGTCTCTTGAAAGACACTCTTTCCATGAGTTATGAAAATACCAAGGTTTAAACTGCAAATTAGAAGAAATCAATATAAAATTTTTGGATTGCATTAATCGGGTCATAAACTTGTAATTACTACACGTTGCATAATAAATTTTTAACGTTGAAACTAAAACCTTTTAAGATAAATATAAGAAATGTCAGGTTATAATGAATGAATACTTATTTAATTGAACTTATAAAGTTATGTCTATTTTAAAAGGAATTACAAAAACAATGTAAGGAAATCTTCTCAAAGAAGAATAAATTATAACTCTATAAACTATTTAAATTACACTATATATTCATACTATTCGAATAAATAATTATTTTCCAATTATTAATACTAGTCAATTTAAAAATATTTATTATATTATTAATTAATATAATAATTTTAAACTAATTGATAGACATGGTTAAAGATTAAGAGTGACAAAGGGAGTATGTATAAATATAGTATTATATATATTAGCATACATTACAGTCTCTTTGAGTGACACTTTACCAAACTGAAATGGTTAAGTGTGGGAAAGACATTTGGCCAAGAGTTGATCTTTTAGTTATATTTATGTCTGTTTTAAAAGGAATTACAAAAAAATATCTAAGAAAAAGTTATCAAAGAGGTATAAATTATAACTCTACAAACTATTTAAATTTCACTATGTATTCATATTATTCGAATAAATAATTATTTTCTAACTAATTAATATTAGTCAATTTATAAATATTTATTATATTATTAATCAATATAATAAAAGTCTATCTCTTGAAAGACGGTCTTTTCATAAGTTATGTAAAGACAAAGGTTTAAACTACGAATTAGAAGAAATTAGGATAAATTTTTTGGATTGCATTAATTGGGTCATAAACTTATAGCTACAACATGTTGCATAGTAAAATTTCAATATTGCAACTAATTTTTTTAAACCTTTTTTATAATTATAATTCAATCCCGTCTTTCCATATTTATATGGAAAGATGATTTTTTTCCAAAATTTTACCATACTAATTGACAGATATGGTTAAAGATTAAGAGGGACAAAAGGAGTATGTATAAATATAGTATTATATGTAATAGTCATACATTGCAATCTCTTTTAGTGACTCTTTACCAAAATAAAATGTTTAAGTGTGAGGACGACATTTCGCCTATAGTTGTTCTTTTAGTTATATTTATAGAACATCTATAGATTATAGATATTTTAAGAGGATGGTGTAGGAAGGAGAAGTGATGACATTTGTCAAATTAACAGTCCTTTAAAATTACATTAAGGATTATATAATAAATTAACCATTACAATTACCTACACTTATTTTTTTTTACTCGTACTTAAAATTTGTGTTATAAATTAATATTTTCAAATGCAAACATGGCCAATTCCAAATTCTATGCACAAACGATAACGTAAAATAACTATTTATTCGAATTAGAGTCCGTTTCTTGAAAAATAATCTTTTCATAAACTATGGAAAGACCAACATTTAAACTGCAAATTAGAATAAATGGAGATAAAATTTTTGGGTTGTATTAATCGGGCTATAAACTAATAACTATTACACGTTGCATAGTAAAATTTTAATATTGCAACTAAAATCTTTTACTTTTCTATTATTCTAATAAACCTCATCTTTCCACAATCCTATGAAAAAACGGGTTTTCCTAACATTTTGCCTTTGAATAATATGTATATATAGTGTAATTTAAATAGTTTTTAGATTTATAATTTATTCTTCTTTGAAAATAACTCCTTGCATAATTTTTTTAATTCCCTTTTAAATAAACATAATTTTATAACCTCAATCAAATTATTCTTTCATTATCAACCGACATTTCTTATTTTGTCACTATATATATATTTTATAATGTATAAGTATTTTTATATAGCTTAATACTTTTTTATATAAAATATGTACTTATCGACAAAGATCAAGCTGATATTCTTTCATCCAATGGATTATAATATTAATAAGTATATTGATTTATTATAAATTTTCCAGCATGTGTAATTCTCATATACATATGAACTCAACTAATTATTTTTTAAATTATAAATTATGTATATATTTAAATTTTTATTTATAATTCGTGCATTGGTGAGCGTATTATCTAGTAATAACTATTTTATAGAAATAATTTATGTTACAAAAATATAGTGACAAAAATATGAAATATCTATTGATAATGAATCAATAATTATTTAATTAAATTGATAAAATTGTGTATTTTTTAAACGGAAGTATCAAAAGTTTTCTTGGTTATTAACAGAGGTATAAAATAGCATCTAATATAATGATACTCTCAGTGAAATTTCATAGTAAAACATCAAAGTGAATGATTTGACATTAATAAAAAGACTAAATCACTAATCACATTCATTAAAATTTGTACCTAACAATGAATGTATTAGTCATTTTTTAATGTTACATTACTCACTTTGATATTTCACTATGAAAGTATCACTGAGAATATCACTACTTTATGAAAAATACAAAATCTAAATTTAAAATAAGTTAATTAACTATAAGCAAAATGACTTTGAAGTAAATGTAAGGTTTTAACTCTAATGTTGTGGACGTTGTAATATAAATTATCATATAAAAATACTTATAGAAAAATAAATTTGCAACTCCATTTACTTCAATAGCCTTGCTCGATTAAGGTGCAATGGTCACGTGTTTTGAAAAGTTGGCATATAATATTTATTTCTCTATACTGAGGGTAGATGTCCACAAATTTAGCCATGTATTGTGAAATAAATCCAAAAGTAAAGAACTCTTAGAAGATAAAATGTTAAAGAGTTTGTCTACACCAAGCACAAATGTAAACAAAGTCATATATTTAAAAAAATGTAAACAAAGTCATACAATTAAAAATTAACTATTTATTAGTAGGTTGGTTGTTGGGAAATGCGTACATCAAATAAACAAATTAAGAAAATGAAATATACTAATTGATACACTTTTCAAAATTTTAGAAAAGAATTGTGCATTAAATACAAATTGTATTTAATGAGGTGTTTTTGTTAGTGAAAATCTGACATGACAATTGTATTTAATGAAAAGAATTTGAAAATGAGGTGTTTTTGTAAGTGGAAATCTGACATAACAATGTGACTTGGCAAAGTTAGAGAATGCCACATTGCAAAAAACTTGTTGATTTAGTTATTATTATAGATTATAAATGGGTTACCTCTAAATAGTACCAACCGGTGTCATGAACAAAGAATTGATTAACAAAATTACGAAAGTAACCAGAATTTGAAAAGAGAAGAGATACTGTTTTTACAGTACAAGGCCCTCAACAAACTACCCGTTAATTGTTAATACTCTAACTACCAGCTTATATACACTTTCAGATGCAACAATCGCCCTCTAACTGTAGCTAAATCAGATAAAGGAATTAGTTATAAAGCAACAGAGGTGGTGCCTTGAATGCTCAGCTTTTTTCTTCTTGTTCTGAACGTTCCAGCCTTATAGTAATGTATGCAAAAAGACCATTTTACCCTCTTGGATCATAACAATGAGAGCCCATGATTCTAATAGATCTCTATATAAAAGAGCTCCGATCCATGAAAATCTCGAATGCCTTATCGAGATCGTAATCTTGAATTAGTCAAGGGCACACATGTAGAGATGAGTGAAATTGTTTGAACACCATAAGTTAGTAGGGTTAGAATTGTGTTGGGTCTCTACCGATCCCCGTGTCATTTACAATATGAACAAGGCGGGGGGTTTTGCGAGATCAATTGTTGTCCTCTTAGGGTTTTTGAAATTGCATTATCATATCGTTCGCTTCAAAAATTTCAAAAAATTACTTCGATTCCCGCTTCAGTTTCACCAAACTTGTGGAATGGAAATGGAAATAAAGCACTGTGATAAACTTATGCAATCAGCAAATACACACAAATACTATGAAGGCCACAATTCAGTTTCACCAAACTTGTGGAATGGAAATAAAGCACTTTGATAAACTTGTACAAATCAGCAAATACACACAAATACTATGTTACTGCCTTACTTCATCTTAATCCGTTCCCAATCTACCTCGATACGAAGTATATAATCACATGTTTCTTCACATATCACTTTGGTCTTGCTTTCTTTTTGTTTAATCACTTCTACCTGTGTCTCCACAGCAAAAGTTCCAAATGATAGGTCGACATCGACAACTAGAGTAGAATATGATGGCACAACAATCACAGACCTAGAATGTGGGATCAGGATCGAGTGATCAACACCGAGTTGAACTGGATCATTTTTAGCCCTACTAAACAGCACGCTTCGATAACAATCTTTGTGATACTTGGAAGAATAGTCAAAGCAGCTATACTGAGCTATAAGACTCCCCCACACACTTAGATTAGTATCAGCAGGTACCGATTTGAACTCTAGGATAACCTTAATGTTAGCTACAACGGCTGTTGAGAATATGGAATAGTGCACAGCTGCAAATCCATGCTTACCTCGAACCAAAGAGCATAACTGTCTGTCATAACATAAGGCATCATCAAGAATATGGGTCCCCCAATCCCCGTAACCTTTAATAGCTAAAGAGCTCTGGGCATCCTTTATATCAACCTTCTCCAATGGCTTAACATCCTTTATATCAACCTTCATTTCCAATGGCTTAAAATTCCAGAAAACCCGAGATACATCTAACACAGGAATGAACTTCACATGTTGTGCTAATGTGAATGCGTCATTATTATCCCTTTTGAAGATAGAACGGACTATCTCATCATTGGATAAAACTTCAGCTGAACCATACACTTGTGTTGACTCTTCAGAACGGACTATCTCATCATTGGATAAAACTTCAGCTGAACCATACACTTGTGTTGACTCTTTAGAACGGACTATCTCATCATTGGATAAAACTTCAGCTGAACCATTCACTTGTGTTGACTCTTTTCGACCAATAAAGACTGAGAATATTTCCACGGCATGAAATGGAGGTGGCTGATCTCTAAGAAGGATTTCAAGCAAACTTAGTTTTAAAAAAAACAACAATTCATACAACAGATTAAATAAGAAATCTTGACTTTCACTACTTACAATTCAAATAATTACAATCAGTGACTACTGACTACACTAGTTCATAAGTAAGACAAATTCATTCATCATTTTAATACCAGTAGAGATAAATTACAGCAAATTGGTATATTTCCAACATGAATATACAAGAGCTACATACCTCTGGGGGCTAGCGTTGGATGACAACCCATTATCAAAAACATCATCAGTAGACTGAAACAAAAAACAGAAAAAACCATGTCAGTTCCAAAGTAACAGGAGAAAAGTGAACAAGCAAGAGATACCTGCATAAGTAAAAAATATAAGCGAAGAGTAAGGAGAGAATAAACCTCATCCTTTCCTTCAGTATCCTCTGATCGAGTAGGTATAATTTCTGAAGGGTGGTGTCGCCACTAGAGAGAACAAAATGAGCAAGTTAGATTTCAAAGAGAAGAACAATGACAACTGAGCAAAACAAGAGTAAATAAAAGACCATCTTACATGATAATCAGGAGGGAACCACGCCGCATCTGCAGTGATAATGTAGTCATCTAGCACGATTGAATCGTCCGATGCCCCACCCTGTTGAGGATGCAACATGATAGTGCCCTCAACAATCTTCTTATCTGATCCAAATTTCGACAAATCTATATCAACGAGAAGGGATGAGTAAGCTGGTAAAGTCACCCAACATCTAGAGAGTTGCAAGCTTTCCCCTCTATTTACCGTTTCATGTTCCTTTCCCCGCTTATCAAAAAGGACGCACTCTTCCGATGAATAGCTGCCATATGTGTTTTCATACTTAACGGAAATTCTTCCACTGACATCAAAGGAATAATCTTCTTTTGGGGGATGTCTATGGTAAACGAAGATATCTATGCAGCAGCTAACCCCAAATGGGATTACAATGTACTGAAGAGTGAGATTCCCGGCACCTTGTTCCCAAGGAATAGATTCAGACTTGACCACTTCATAACCATCGTCCTTAATTTCCACATCCAACTGAAAACACTTTTTAGCAAAATCTATATCTTTCCCCTTGGCTTCATCATACAGCTTCAGCTCCACAACTATGCTACTTTCCCGTAATGGTATACAAGCGTGGTCTCGCCCATATGTATAACACGTACCCTTCAGTGCCAAATCCCCGCCAGTGCCAACGAACTGAGCATCATTGCTCTTATGGCTGAAGAGATCGATTACAATATTTTCATTCAGACGCTTATATTCAGCACTTATGGTGCCATAAATTGCAGCCGATTTATCCTCAGACTGAAATTTCACAGACAACACAAACACTAAAGGATGCGATCGAATGGCTCTTACGCCACGTAGCTTCTGTCTTTCCCTGTCTCTGTGCTTATACCTAGCCGTGAATGTAAAAGCTTCCTCCGAAGAAGAAGCAAGCGCTTTGCACTTTTTAAGCTCTTCCAAAGAAAGGTTGGAAAACTCTTTCACATACTTGTCCTCAATCACAATATCCTCCATAGCTTTCTTCTTTTTACTGTCAATCACAGTATCCTCCCTAACTTCCTTCTTTTTACTGCCAATCACAAATTCACAATACTCTCCCTAACTTCCTTCTTTTGACTGTGCTGCTTAATCATCAAATCAAGCAAACAAATGTTTTAGATCTACACTACCACAAAAATCACTGGACATACAATTAGGGCTTTACTCTACACGAAAAAACAAGCAGAATTTTGATAACCGCAAATTGGATTACAGAGATTAGGCAAAAGAGATGAGCGTTTGAATACCTCAAGGCTGAAGAAGAAGCGGCGGCGGGGAGCGAGTTAAATTACTACCCCTTTCAAGACTTAAAGGGACCATTGCACACTTTAGTTTACTAAATAATATTCTAAACGCACCCTTTATTGGGTGCCATAGTTTTCTCCCACACTTCCAATTCCATTGAAGGGAGGCGCTGCCATAGCCAAAACCCTAGCCCTCATTTCATTCCTCTTCTTCTTCGTCTCAAACATGGCTAATGACTCCGGTTCAAACAAAATGTAAGTTGCCTTTCATTTGCCCTATATTTTTACTTTTTACAATATGAACTAATTGTAATTTGATGTACTCATCCTCCAGCTGAAATTGCACTCTTTGCTTTTTTGACACTGTTATCTATTAAAGTTTGACTGCATGTTTGATTAGATATATAAACAAAAATATTATATGATATTGTTCTATTCGTCGAAACAAGTAGTTTCTAAATATCATATTATCATCTATCAAACTTTTTATTTGTCATTATTATACGTAGTTGAACATATTTCTGATAAAACATGTTTCTCTAATGATTGCACTGCAATTTCAACTGGGAGGGAGTACAATTTGCTTATGTTCTTTCAGCCCTAAATGTGAATTAACTGTAGTTTTATGTGCGATTTGCTTCTGCGTTTTTAGCCACTACGAATATGTGAAGATGCCTAAGAGTCATAAGAGGAAGTTTTGCATAGGCGGGAGTCCTGAAAACTATCGAGAGATTATTAATTGGTTGAGGGGAATTTGTTGTAGTGAAGGGGGTGTGTTTAAAGGGATTCCAAGTTTGAATACAAAATTGAAACCAGAAGTGTATCCTTTTGTTCAAATTAAGGTGGTGAATCTCAAAAAGAAATCAGTCAAATTCATTATTTGTAGACATGATCTCTATCTGATTGCTTGCAAAGCTCCTTATAAGGGTAAGGCCGGGTTTCTGTTCAGTTCTGTGTACCAGATTGATAATTGGGAAAGTTTGGATTCATTTAAGGGTGGTGAATACCGTACTACACCTTGGAATGACATCGGACCTGATAGTATGAGCGATGCTGTGCACTCCCTCAATGATACATCAAAGGCAATAAAAAGGGGTGCGTGTGAGGTATTCATTTTCCATCTATGTGAAGCAGCTCGATTTCGTCCGGTTGAATTCGTAGTCTACGTGAGTCTAGCACTTAGAATAGCACGGACAGGAAGAGATTTTGGCAATCAGACGTTGAAGGAGTTTCAGGTAGAGGAGAAGTATCGTCTTTTGATTGATTCGGGTATAAATAATGAGGAGGAGGAGGAGAATTGCGTTTTAAAGGACCCTCGTGATGGTGGTACGTCGGTAACTGTTGAAAAAGATATATATTCTCTGATCAAAGCAGTTGCTCCTAACAACCCGGGTTTCAGCGATGAAGATTGTTCAAATTACCTAAATAAGCTTGTGCACAGTTACGACGATCTCAGCCAATTATGGTATACTTATTCGTTAAGTGACAAAAGGGTGTTTGATACGCCGAGTGATTGGCCAATGCTGTCAATGTTATACATGAGATATGTAAAAAGTGTGAGGTTTACTTTGGCCGTTTTATGTGGTCTGAATGTTCAAAAATTCTTATCAGTATTGGAAGGGAAAGTAAACGACCAACAATATAAGAGTATCGAAGCCAAAATTAGTTAGCTTCAAAACTTGAAGAAAATCTAATTGGCTACGGAGTTTCAGGTTAAAGTCTCATTCAATACTAATACAGATAAACACCCTTCTGCATTTACTAATATCAGTAGTATTTCTTGAATGACTCATTCGTTTACATGTTGGCAGGTCATTGGAGGCAAAAGGTTTCTTCTTAGAAATGATCGATTTCGGGTATACGCTCAAGTGACGGTCTATAATGTGCTCTGCTTAATGCCCTGAGATCAAAAGGACAATTATTTTTGTGTTATAGCAAATGTGTACCAAAAACTGGTTAAAATTGTAAAATGTGGGTCCTTTCTAATTATAGATGCAGTCATGCAATTTGTGCTGATGTGAACAAACTGTTGAGATTCTCCAGCTTATGGGAGCTGAATGAGTTTGCTCAATGCTTTTGGCACTGCTGGAAGGCAAATGAGAGTGTATGTTTGTACTTCTTCATGTTTCTTCTACTATTTGCATCATTTCTTGATCATTGTATTGCATCGCGATTTAGCTTCTTTTTTACTGGTGATCATCAATTACGCTTGAAGATCATCAATTTGTAAAGCATCAATTAATACCGAAGATAATCTTGTGAACTGGTTGCTTGAAATGGTTCATTAACCAAACCATTCCACTATTATTTGGTGGTTGTAGAAAATAGTTGTGAAGGATGTTTCCTTTCTCATCATTTTTGAATTACCTTTCCTCTTTTGTTTCCTTGGTCAGTTTGTCTTGGGCAATAACAATTTAAGCAAATTTAATATACCGAGCATTATGTTTTATTTGTTCTTGAATGGAACTAAGTATTTACATCAATGGTGA
The DNA here is from genome assembly GCA_032355605.1 of Rubia tinctorum. NCBI lineage: Eukaryota > Viridiplantae > Streptophyta > Magnoliopsida > Gentianales > Rubiaceae > Rubia > Rubia tinctorum. The sequence goes on from JAULKM010000007.1 coordinate 18,506,853, forward strand.
ATTGGGCTTGGTTTGGTGGGAAAACCACACTCTCTAAAACTGAGAGATACAGGGTTCAAAACACATCCCTATCAAGAATTGTAAATATTAGAGCAATTTCTTAATGGAGATTACCCAGCGTCATATGACCGTGTCGATAGTCCTTGATGTGGTTTCCCGTGTCGATAGTCCTTGATGTGGTTTCCCAACTTGTAGGTGGTCGATGATGGTGAAATCATGGTGGTTCCAAGCGGCGGTTTGTTGGTGGTGTAGCGTTTGAGTGTTCTTGGGAGGGTGTCCCTAACATTCAAATGGATGGACACGCTCCACTGAGCTTCAATAGATTCAATGGTGGTGCCTCCTAATTAAGTTCTAAATTAGAATGTTAATATGTAATATTTTAAAAATATATATTTAATCACTCTATTACCGATGGATCGAGTAGATCTCAGAGTAATAGTAGGAAAATTTACATCCAGTCATTTAATGTTTTCAAAACCTCAATTCTGGTGAAATTTATTACACAAATCAATATTTCTATTCTTCTCATTTAAATTTTTTCTTAAATTTTTGTAAGTACTTCCCAGTTTCTGCTTTTCTTTTGCACAAATATTTATGGGGGAATGAAATAACTTTGCCAAATTTCAGCCACAAATTTAATTTCAAATAAGAAAATAGTCAAAATAGAAACTTTGAATTAGAATAGACGAAAATAGAACCTATCTTTGACTGAGACGAAAGGAGTATTAATAATTTGTCATTAAAACTAACACAAATACTATTGTCTTCCACGAATCAAAATAATTTCAATTTATTTCATTTTATGAAGAAATTCAAAATTCGCATTAGAATTAAAGAGATAGTTTCCTGTGAGGCTGCCTAAACTTTAGACAGGGGTATTTATGCAATTCTAGCTACATTCTAGATCCAGGGAGCTATCTCTAATAAATTTATATGGTTCTATCACTAATATTTTTACAGGGGTGTTATTTTATCCAATTTTTTCCCATCATTTTTCTGCCATCTATAATATGTAAAATAAAAAATAAAATTATTAAAAAAAATCAATATAATCATCGAACTAAAAATTATAAACAACGGGAAAAAATAGCATAACATCAACGAAAAATCATAAAGCATCAACTAAAAAATTGCAACAAAAATTATATAAAAAATTAAATAAAACAACGAAAAATACATAAATAATCAGCAAAAAATGAGGGAAAACGCCAACTACAACTAACAAAAAAATCAACTAAAAATCACAGAAACATCAACAAAACTACATTTATTTATTTTTTAAAAAACTACAAAAATCAATCAATATCAACCAAAAGCTAAAAGTACATAATTACTCAAAAACTTGGTTTAGCAATCAATCCAAAACAAGATTCACCGACAAATGATCAATCAACAATCAGTACCGCCCACATTTGCAACTACATGATCGACTCCGACCAATTTTAATAATCTTTTCAACCTAACCATGTGTACCACGAACACAAGGGGCCGATTCTCTGGGCAGATACTGTTCGTACTCAAGGTACACGTACTGATATGCTACACATCATACTATGTCAACACTTGCCTGCAAGGAGAGAAGAATATGATAGCACGACAATCTTAGACATAGAAAGTGGGAATCTGCAACCGTCCCGAGCATCGACATCTTCACAACTATCAAACTAGATTCGATAATAATCTATCATACTCTGATGAAAAATCAACAGTTGCTTCCATTACTTCAGAGAAATGGCAATACTGCCAGAAATCTGGCTCACATCAATTCTGGTCACACAGATGCTCACACAAATACAATGCAACAGCAGCAGCAATCCCAATCAACACAACGGTTACACAGATGCTCACAAATCATTGTAACCAAATCCCTCTACAATGGTTACAACAGCATTGTCAGTAAGGCATAGCTTGGAATGCAATAGTTGATTACCTGCAGTGGGGAAGATTTTGTCGTTGCATTAAATCCACACAAATACTGTAAGATATTTTGGTCACACAGATGCTCACAAACCATTGTAACCAAATCCCTCTACAGGTAATTAACTACGGAGCATTGCATCACAAGGTACGCCTTGCTTGTATCCTAAATCTGTTGGCAATCTATCTCGATATGAAGTGCACAATCACGTGTCTCCACGGTCTTGCTTTGGAAATGTTTAATCTCTTCAACCCGCAACTTCTCAGCAAAAGCTCCAAGCGATAGGTCAACATCGAGAACTAGAGAAGAATATGATGGCACAACAATCACAGACCTAGAAAGTGGGATCGAGCAATCAAACACCGAGTTGAACTGGATCATCTTCATCCCGCCTAAACAGGGTGCTTCGATAGCAATCTTTGTGATACTTTGAAGAATAGTCAAAACCGCTATGCTGAATAAGACTCCCACAAACTCTGGGATTAGTATCAATAGATACCCTTTCCCACATGAATAAATAAGAGCTACATACCTCCGGGAGCTAGTGTTGGATGACAACCCATCACCAAAGGACTGAAACAAATTTTAAAAAAAAAACATATTAGTTCCAAAGCGACGGGAGAAAAGTGCAGCAACGAGTAATTAGGGACTAAACCTCATCATCCTTTCCCTCAGTATGTATCTCCTCTAACTGAGTAGGTATAGTCCCACAAGGGTGGTGTGGCCACTAAAGAGAACAAAATAGCAAATTAGATATCAAAGAGAAGAACGATGACAATAACTGAGAGCGGCCAAATACACAACATAATCGGTCTTACATGATAATCAGGAGGGACCCATGCCGCATCTACAGTGAGAATTTGAGAGTCATGTGGCAATTTGATTACCTATTTATGGCAATTTGTATACACTACCTATTTTTGGCAATTTAGGAGTCCACAGTGGTAAATAGATGAGCAATTTGAATACCTCAAGACTGAAGCGGCCGCGGCGAACAGCGGCGGAGAAAAGATGTGAGGGAGAAAAGACACTTAAATCTACTCCCTCGTATAACTAAGATTGACACATTTTCAGTCAACTTTCTCAAGCCACGTTTGACCATAAATTTCATGAAATATATAAGTTGTAATATCATTATGTGAGGTATTAGTGGATTTTAACTTTCCAAATATTAAATTTTTAAATAATATTAATATACATATCAAAAGTTATTAATGGTCAAACATGCCCTGAGAAAACAAGTTAAGAAATGTGCCATAATAAATTGAACGAGGGAGTACTAAGAGCATCCACAATGGGAGTGGACTTAAAAGAGCATTTTTTAAGTGCTACATCATGAAATTTGATAAAAACTAGATAACAACCAACCATCAACAATAAATATCATTAAATAGACACTTTTTAATTTTAATTATATGATTAATTAAATATACAAAAGTAAGTGTCAATTATTGATTGGTTGACAATGCACAAATAAAGAGGTATCAACTCTTTAAATAAGGAGCAGCTCCTTATCAATAACAGGGAGTTACTACTGTGAATGCTCTAAAAGATAATGCGTTTGTTTGGCAGCAATGGGATGGAATCTTCTTCTCCCATTATTATACTCCAACTTTGTATACACTATCTACTCCCCACTTCCAATTTTATAAAACCCTAGTCTCCATTTCATCCTCTTTATTAAAGCTGTTATTCTTCTTCTTCCTCTCAAATATGATAAGTAAGAAATCTGCCTCCGGTTGCAGGACCAAGAAGGATCTGAAGCGTATATATGTATTTTATACTTGCATATTTTTAAATGTGAATTTATGGTAATTTCTCATTTTTTTATGCTTGTATTTTTTAAATCTTAATTTATTGGAGTACCCTCACTGTCCAAATTCAATTTGCACATTTGCTTTGACATAGTTGTGCTTATAAGCAAAGCTGACTTATTTTGAAAGTAGGTGGAGACAAACTTTTGCCTACTCTAAAAAATAGTGTTTACTTTCAAAATAATCTGTTTTTTGGCATTTTACCAAACATTAAAAAGTACTTTGCTTATAAGCAAAATAGCTAATTAAGCTCAGCCAAACAGAGTCATTATCGTATATGATATTATTGAATTCGTCGTAGTTTTTAAATACCAACTTTTTATTTACTGTTATTATACATAGGTAAACATATTAACATTCAAATGTGTTTTTTTAACATCAATATCAAATATTCGGAAATGCGTAAAAGTCAGAAGAGAAAATTTTGTATAGACGGGAGGTATAATAACTACATAGATATTATTTATTGGCTGAGAGTCGTTTTCGAGTGAAGGAAGTGTTTTTAAAGGAATTCCAAGTTTAAATTCAAGAGAATATCTTTTATTTCATAATCATTTCAGAAAACAAATCTGTCAAATTCATTATGTGTAAAAATGATCTTTATTTGCGCTTCTAAGGCAGAATTGCTTCAAAAGGTGATTCTAAGGTCGGGTCTCTATTTAATTGTGAGTACCAAATTGATGATTGAGATACTATGCTTTCTTTTAAAGGTAATTATAATGGTTTAGCTGGTGAAGACATTGAACCTTATTTTATGAGTGAAGCTGTAATTGCTCCCAATAATAAACAATCATCGCAGGAAACAAATGCAATGGCAGGTGAGGTATTCTTTTTTCATGTGTGAGCGGCTTGGTTTCGCACGATTCAATTTATAATCTACAAGATTCTGGAGGGGAATCAGTTTAATTGGTCCGGTATTAATTACGGGAGGAAAAGAATCTTCTAAACCTGGGTGATGAAGAGGAGAACATTGATCCGGATGGTATATCGTCAGTACAGTATTGAAAATGATGTATATTCTTTGCTTGAAGCGGTTGGGATATCCACCATATTTTTCACCCAACAAAGTCGTTTAGATTACCTCGAAACTTGTAGGAAGTTATAGCACGCTCAGCCAGATACGGTATGCTTATTCCTTTAGTGGGAAACAGGCGGTCGGGAGAGTGACCAGTCAATGCTGTCAAATTTATATATGAGATGTAAAAAAGGTAAGGTTCAACATTGCTATTTTATGTCGTTTAAATGTGGATAAACTTCTATCCGTATTAAAAAAGAGTCATCAGTCAAGAGTATAAGAGTATCAATTCCAAAATTGAAGAACTTCAAAGATTGCAGGAAATCTAATTGCTCAAGGAGCTTCCGGTGCAAGTCTCATTGTGTAGTTTCATGAGCAAATTACATTCCTAGAAGGTCTTCCATTTTGAAATTGATTAACGGGTGACTCTCTTTCAATACTAATAAAAGTTTAGCCACATTTAAATGACATAAAATAGCAACGGTGAACCTCACCCTCTTTACATATCTCATGTAACTTTGACAGCATTGACCTATCACTCTCCATCGCAACCACATTTTTCCCACTAAAGGAATAAATGTCATATCTGACTGGGATTGCTAATTTCTAAAAAATACAAGATTTTTTAGGTAAGTTGAACAATTTTGTTGGGTGAAAACAGAGTGGATATCCCCAGCAACTTCAAACAGAGAATACATATCTGGAGAATACATATATTTTTCAATACAAGATTTTTTAGGTAAGTTGAACAACTTTGTTGGGTGAAAACAGAGTGGATATCCCCAGCAACTTCAAACAGAGAATACATATATTTTTCAATACTGACGGGTATACCATCCGAACCAATGTTCTCTTCATCACCAAGTTCAAAAGACGATTCTTTTCCTCATCATTAATACTAGATCAATCAAACTGATTCTCCTCAGATTCTTGTAGACCATGAATTCAATCGAGTGAAACCAATCCGCTTGACATAGATGGAAAAAAATGTCTCACATGCCATTGCAGCGATGATTGTTTAGTATTGAGATTCATTCATAAAATCATATCCAATCTCTTTCTAAGGTAAACCATTGTAATTACTCTCAAACTCAAACATAGTTTCCCAATCATTAATTTGGTACCCACAATTAAATTGAAACCAAATCTTATAATCAGTTTTAGAAATTGAGAATCAACTTTAGAAGTGCATTTACAATGAGCAACTTTGCCTCTTGAAGAACCTTTCTTTTTCGCAACATCATAAGTGGAAGTGAAAGCAATCAGATAAGGATCCATTTTACAAATAATGAATTTGGCAGATTTGATTTCAAAATTGATGACCTTCATCTGAACAAAAGGATATTCTCTTCAATTCAAACTTGTAATTACTTTAAACACACTTTCTTCTAGAAGAAGTCACTTTTAGCCAATAAATAATGTCTATATAGTTATCAGGATTCCCGCCTATACAGAACCTTCCCTTGTTACTTTTACGCATCTCCGGATATTTGACACGATTTAAAAAACACGTTGGGACAGAGAGATTACAATAAAATTTAAAAAATACAATACATAAATGTGACAAACTACAATAAATTCACATTTAAAAAACTTTAGAATGATGCAAGTATAAAAGACATACATACTCAGCGGACCCTTCCTGGTCCTGAAACCGGAAGCAGAGTTCTTAGTTACCATATTTGATATGAAGAACATCAGCTTTAATAATGAGGATGAAATGGAGGCTAGGGTTTCATGGAAGTGGGGAGTAGGTAGTGTATACAAAAGAGAAAAGTGCACATATAATCCAACCTAATTCACATAAGGCAAGTATACCATTTTGATAATTGAAAACGCAAATATAAACCTAGATATTTAGTGTAGTTGCATATATAACCCTTTCCGACAGATTTAGGCCGAAACTAAGTGAAAAGTCAATTTTGCCCCTAAACCCTAATTTTCATTCCTCCTTTTTCCTTCTCTTTCTTTTCTCCTTTTCTTTCTTCTATGGTTCTTTCTCCTCTGGTTTTTTCTCCCCCACTGCTCTGAATTGTCCACCGCTGCCCTAATACCATATCCGTTCGCCACTTCGCGTCGTCCGCCATTCTCAGATCGACTTCTTGAATATGACGGTCTTCTTGAATCACAGCGTCCTACACTTGGGATTTGGGTATCCCCTTCTTGACGGTCTTCTTGAATCACGTCTCACGTCGTTCTCAAATCGACTTAAATCAGACAGTTTTCTTGAATCACGTCGTCTGCGTAGAAGACAGTCGAACTGAAGCCTGATCGAGGATCAGTGATGGATTTGAGATTCGAGTTATATCTGAGATTGTATTTGGCGGTTTGAGATTTTGGGCAATGGATTTGGGATTTTAGGCAACGGATTGGGGAATGGCGGAGGAGGTGGTGTTGCAGAGCCGCGAAGAGGAGGAAGGGTTGAGATGGATAGGGTGAAGAGATGGTGGTGGTGGGGGAAGATGTGGCATGGTGGAGCGACAAGGGAGGTAGAAACAGAAGTAGCAGCGACGGTGGCACGATGGCTGCAGCGATGGAGATGGTGGAGCAGTGGAGGTGGTGGCAGGCAAAGGGCATTTTAGTCTTTTAAATTTTGTATTTGGCCCAAAGGATATATTGATCATTTATGGTCAGGCAATTGCCGAAAAGTGTCAGTCAAGGCCGGAATATAGTCTATAGGGTTATATTTGCACTTATGTAAAAAAAGTTAAGATTATTTTTACACTAAAATTTATATATGTTCACTTTCTAGAAGTATATAGGGTTAGATTTGGATATATCCTAAATATATCCATTTATCACTTCTACATCAGTTGAGATAAATTACGACAAATTGGTATATATTTCCAACATGAATATATAAGAGCCACATACCTCCGGGAGCAAGTGTTGGATGACAACCCACCATCAAAAGACTGAATATATATATATATATATTATTATGATGCTATATTTATTATTATTATTATTATGCATATCATGTATATAGACACACATATATTTATACCCTTTCTTCAAGCAAATACAGTTTAGTGATTAAACTACCAGGAAGGCATGCTAAAATCATGATCACGTAAGAAAAATGCAAAACGGAAAAAAGTAATCAGCATCCACAGACAGCATACCTCATAAGAATTAGTAAGATAACCACCCATGTCTGAGAATACTTTCTAGTAGACCATCATGAGTAAATCAATTGCTCCCTAACAGCAGATTCGAGAAAAAATGTGGAATCATAAGCAAATAATATTTATACACGTGTAGCAAAAGATGACTGAAACCACATCTTCAACATGCCACTCTCACACAGCCAGGCATTATAAGCACCTATAGCAAAAATGTGCTGAAAGCAATAATTAGCATCACTCTAAAGAGTACCGACCTGTGTTATTCAAGTGAAGGAACACGGGGTAGAAAGTCATTTCCAACAAATGAAGACAAAATCATCTATCAACCGGTCCAGGTCAACTTTCACTTTTGGATCCGGTATGCGCAACTCGTGTTTTAAATCATCCCCGAGCACCCAAATGGGAAGAAACTGGAGTAGAAAATAACAAGTAGTTACATAATCAATCTGTAAACTTTAATTAGACACAAAAAGCCTCAAAAGAAAGTGTAAATTACAAGATTGTCACCTGAAATCTTAGTCTGGATATGAAGTCTTCAAATTGCTTATTATACCCTTTCAAAGTTCCCGGATTTTATTCTTACCGAATGCTCTGCGTGCATCCTACAGAACACGGGGAGTGTAAAGCACCCAATTGTCCTACGAGTACTCGGACGAAAGAGGAGAAGAAGAAACCTGTCCATCCCCTTATAATATTAATATGTACCTCTCTTAATATTGAGAAGTGGATTTCATGAGTAGCCAAAGCAAGCATGATCAGGTCCGCATCCTACAATGATCAGGCCGTAGATCTCCGGCCAAAAACTGTTGGCTCATCAGTGGATTGGGGACGTCGCTCGGAAACCCGGCCATAGGTCTCCGCTCGACGAACCCATATGTTGATTGCTTCTCTGGCCGCTTGGAATCCATCTCCGTCCGCAAGAAAACTACGCTCAGAAACCTTCGCTGCTTAGCTCAGAAACATGTTTCCGTCACATCATTTTACCGGGGAAGCTGTGTGCGGGGGCTAGAAGTTGTGGGGGTGGGATTGGGTGGGGCCGCCGGAGGTGGTGGTGCGGCGGCGCCCCCCAAGGAGAAGAAAAGGGGGCGCTAGGGTTTTTAGAAAGGGTAGAGGAAAGTGTAGAGAGAGGCGAGAATTAGAAGGATCTCCAAATTCTGATTTAGTATTGGCACTTATTTTCATTTTTGTTTAATTTTTAACATAGGTACCTTTTTTTGGCAAAATTGATATGATTTTCATCAATTCAATTTACTTTTTTACTCTCATATTACAATGTTCTTCACTCTTTTTACTTTTTGAAAAAAAACGTACATAATATGGTGTCAATATTTAGATACTAGAGGGAGTACTAAAGAATAATGCTTGAAAAGTATTTTGATTAAAAAAATACAGTTGTTTGTCAAACCGTTGCTAGTTGTTAGATGTTATTTATATTGATCGGTTAATTTGATCAACTGACGTATTGATTATTTGTGTTAGTTGAACTCCATAAATTGTGTTTGATAAATATAGTTAAGGACTAATTATTTGTAACAAAATGTAACATCTAATCCTAAAATTTGTTGAAAGTATCATTTAAATTTTAAGTTTATTGAAAGTTACAAACTTATTAACCTTTATATTCATCGAAAAGTACATCATCTCCTATGATCGAAAAGTATATTAACTATTTTTAACAAGTAATAGAGGTGATGGGAGTGCATATTTGGCGGTACTTTTGTAGAGTAAAAATGATAAGTCATCGGTCATCGGCCAATGTTGGCAAAGTTATATATGAGATATAGAAAGAGTGTGAGGTTTATTGTGACAATTTTTATGTGGTCTGAATGATATGAAACTCCTACCAACGTTGAAAGGGAAAGTCAACGACGAGCAATATATGATTATCGAAGCCAAAATTAGTGAGCTTCAAAACTCGAAGAAAATCTAATTGACTACGGAGTTTCAGCTTAAATTCTCATTCAATACTAATACAGATAAACACCCTTCTGCATTTACTAATATCAGTAGTATTTCTTGAATGACTCGTTCTTTTACATGTTGGCAGGTCATTGGAGGCAAAAGGTTTCTTCTTAGAAATTATTGATTTCGGGTATAGGCTCGAGTGACGGTCTATAATGTGCTCTGCTTAATGCCCTGAGATCATAAGGAAAAATATTTGTTGTGTTATAGTAAATGTGTACTGAAAACTGGTAAAAATTGTTAAATGTGGATCCCTTCTAATTATAGATGCAACCCTGCAATTTGTGCTGATGTGAACAAACTGCTGAGATTCTTCAGCTTATGGAAGCTGAATGAGTTGGAACTGAATCGTGTAATGCTGAATGAGTTTGCTCAATGCTTTTGGCACTACTGGAAGGCAAATGAGAGTGTACGTTTGTACTTCTTCGTGTTTCTTCTACTATCTGCATCATTTCTTGACCATTGTATCGCATCGCGATTTAGCTTCTTTTTTACTGGTGATCATTAATTACGCTTGAAGATCATCAATTTGTAAAGCATCAGTTTAAACCTATGTTATTGTTTTTTTCAATATCTTCTTTCTTATTAGTTCACCTTTAAAATATTAAGTTGTATTCAATCTCTTGAATTGGCTTATTATAGCATTTTTATGCAGGAATGTTAATCTTACAAGGTACCAAAGGTGTTATGTTAATACTAGAGCCTTGAGATGATAACATATGCTAAGCATCCATCCTTTTCTACCTTCAACTTCTAGTAACTGAATTTCAACTATATTTTTGTTTTCTTCTTCTTCTCCCCTCTATTTAGGTTATTAGCTTGAGAGGGAATAATTGAAGAGCAACTTGCTCGTGATCTCAAGTCCTTAGAGTTGAAGGTACCGTTCACAGTTAATTGAAAGGTCATGTTCTTAAATGATGCTAAAGTAAGTAACTAAAGTAAGTAATTAAAATGATCCCTTAATGATTAAAATGAGTGGAGATGATTGAAATGCGATTCTACTTATAATATTGGGTTATCTAAAAGTTGTGTTCGGATCTGTGTTCTGTTGTTTCTGCTTAAAAGTTGCCTAAAAAGTTGGAGCCTTGTTATGAAAAAACTGGACCTTTTTGTTTTTCTGAACTGAATTACGTAGAGGGATGTGTGTATGAAGTCATGTGGAACCATGAGATGGAAATAATGGGTTTAGTTTTTGATAATGTGTTAGTTTTCAAGTGGCAGTTTATGAAATGTCCATCTATAATGATTCACATGGTATGTACTGCGAAATCTAGAGTAGGCTGGTGGAGTTTAATTTGTCTTTATAGCATTATGTGTAAACATGGTAGTTAGCGATATATATGGTACATCATGATTGTAGGGATGAGCCAACTGTATAGAATCAGATTTGATATGATTTGCTGTAATCCTTATCTTATGTTATATATATGGAACATCCCTCTATGGGATTTCACACGGCAAAAACATTGTTTTCAACTAACTGAATTGCTACTTTGTAGCATTTCTATATAATTAATTCGTCAAGTTTGCATTTTGTCAGCTCACGTGCAACTCCGTGATATTTTTCAGGGACCTCAGATGAAGCCCACCGTCTCCAACAGAATATTCGCCGCTCTGCCGCCGTTGTGAAACTTTTATGATCCTAGGAGAACGAAGTTAATTAAGCCAGATGAGATGGGCCGGGTTAACGGACAAAAGGGTCGAGATTGAAGATACAGAGTCATGAAGGTGAGGTAGGACTGGAAAGTGGTGGCGGCGTTGTTGCAAGTGTAGCCCATTTCTGAGGTTGAGTTTAAACTATCATTTCCGTTGCAAACTACATAAGAGTTTTTTATTAACGACTGTTGGGATTGAACCCAATGAAGAATTGGAAATAAAAAATATGTTTAAAAGTAAAGCAAAAAATGCAGATGATCCATTTTAAAGCATCTGCAACAATGGCCAAAATGTGGTATCAGATGAATATTATGCGTTGTTCATAGCGAGTGGAAAGACAAGTATGACAACGGGAAAACAGCAAAACCAGGACGCAAATTGGCGGTTCGAGACCAAGTCTAAAAGCATAAAGAGCACTGAATCATACAAGTTTCACGACGATGACGGAGTGGCAGAGCTCTGCTGAAGACGGTGGGCTTCATCTGGAAAACACGAGTTGCACGTGAGGCAACAAAATGCCAATTTTATAGATTGCCTAAACATAAGTGTTAAGTGGCCAAGAGTGTTAAAAACATGGCTTACTAAAAATGAATGGTGGCAAGAGTTTAGTGGTCACAGAAGTTGTTTGCTCTATTATGCATAGAAATATGTTATATTGGATTTGAATACGATTTAAATTACTACGTAAACAATGAAATGATAAATTTTGGTCAAATATGCATGTGTGCCAAGATGAGGGTCTCAGGGTCTAAAAATAGAAGATCTATATAACGATGTCAATTATAATTGTATCCATGTCAGACTGAAGGTTTCAAATGACTCACATTAAAAAATATTTTTTTGATTTAGAAATCTCTCTGTATTACATGGCGATCGACGTTTGTTCATATGAATCCAACGTCAGGGATGCTCTAAAAGAACAGGATTGTAATGAAGTCAGAAGAATCAATTACAAACGCTCCCCCAACCAAAAAAATTCATTCAACATCATACGTAGACTTTAGTACAAAAACACACAACTACTTTCAACAAGATTCTTCCCGTGATCATCAATATCCATCCATGATCCACCCTAGCTACTCTGCAAAAATCCCATACTACATTTATTCTTCCATGTCTTTAAAACCTAACACCCAATCCCACTTCACACTACTTCACTTCATTTCTTGCATTAACTCATCATGGAAGAAGAGGCCCTATCAACCCCCTCCACCTCTCATTGGTACGTCACCGACCTAAGCTTGAGCTTGCATTTCCACAGCCACAACTCGGCCATCATGGCCACCCTCGTCGTCTTCTTCGCCATCCTCATCATCCTCCTCCTCGTCCACTTCACGGGCGGATACCGAGACTCGCCTGATGAAGTGGACAGGAGCGAACTCGAGGTTCAGAAGAAGGGACTAGATGCAGCCACCATAAATAGCTTGCCGACGTTCTTAACGTCCGGAGGCAGCGGAGAGTGCTCCATATGTTTGGGAGTGTTCGAAGAGAACGATGAGGCGAAGGTGGTTCCGAAATGTAATCATGTGTATCATTCGGAATGCCTCGACATATGGCTTAATAGTCATGGAAGTTGTCCTCTTTGTCGATCTACCATTGATGTTCAAATCGGACTCTCGTAATTTTAGTCCATTAATTGCTTCTTTTGAGTTTGATACAACACGTTACACGTACCATATTAACGAGACATGATGTATATATATAGATCGTCACCTTACTCGTGAAGTTTAACGATAAAGGGTTAATTGTTGTTCTAATGGTCCACTTTAACTCTTCCGTCTCAACGCAAACTCCACACTTGTTTTTTGGACACTATTCTCCATTAAAGTTTGACCACATATTTGAGTAAATATATTAGTAACAATATTATCTTATGTGATATTGTTGAATTCATCACGTCAAGTAATTTCCAAATATCAACTTTTTATTTGTCGTTATTATTAGTAGTTTAACATATTAACGGTCAAATATCTTTCTTGAACAGCGTAATAATGATGATTGTGCAATTTGAGTTGGGACAGAGGGAGTATTGACCTATTTACATTTTTCAAATCAAACTTGGTAAAATTTGACTCTAAATATAAACTACTCTCACTGTCTTATTTCATACTGCACACTTTGACTTATATCAGTTCGCTTGAAAAATATTTAATATTTAATATATTTTATTACGAATAACTAAAACTTGTAATAAGGTATTATTTTGAAAATACATGTTGTAACGAATGTAAAAAGATATAACATAACAATATTTAAACGTACCAATTCAATTTCATGGTCAAACTTAGGGAGTTTTAACTAAATGAATAGTTAAATTGCAGTTTGAAATGATACGGAGGAAGTAGTATATTTATAATAAAAATATCATGTGAGATATTGTTTAGGGTAAAATACATTTATAACCCTGACTTTTGGTTTAAAGTGTCAATATAACTTTGCAATATAAGAAAGTGCAATTTAATCCTAACTTATTATCAATTGTGCCAATCTAACCCTAACTGTTGGTCAAATTGTGCCGATATAACCGAACTTTCTAATTCCGACATTGACCCAATGAATTCAAGCATTGACCAGAAATTGAAATGATCAAAATACCCTTGGTACAAAGCTGAAAATTTGATACTCGTTATACCCTTGATTTTTTTCTTCTTCACACCCACTCCCTGTCGCCCCACCCTCTCCCCTTCCCCGCCTCCGCCTCAACCTTGCCAGCTAATATAAACCAGAAATGCACTATACCTAGTAGTGGGTGAACGGAGAAAAAAAATTGAAGAAAGACGAAAAACGTAAAATGAAAATGGAGAAAGACGAAAATGGAAAAATGCACTATACCTGCTGCCTCCGCCACCCTAGCCCTACCGCCTCCCATCGCCCTAGCCTCGCTGTCGTCGCCACCTTCTCCACCTCCCCCCTCCAAATCCCTCTGAACTTGAACCCTCATCGTCGCTCGCCGCCTGAACTTGAACCCTCATTGTCACCCACCGCCTGAACTTGAACCCTCATCGTTGCCCACCGCTTGAACCTGGACCCTCACGGTCGCCATCGTCGTCACTGTCGCCCACCTCCTGAACCTGAACCTCGTCGTCGCTGCCCCCACCGCCTCAAGCTCCTCCTCCCGAACACCACCTGTCGTCGTCCAATAACCTCGAATTAGTCCCCTTCTCCTCTGCCACCCACCCCTCCCCGTCTCCGCCACCCTAGCCCCACCCTCTCCCCTCTCCTCACCATCGTGCTCACCTTTAATTTAACACACCACCACTAGAAAAGCTAGCCCCACCCCTCTTCCTGCCTTCACCACCCTCTCCCCTCCCTGCCTCTGCCACCCCCTTCCCCCTCTCCTCTTCGCTTCAAAAAAAAAGAGAGGAGGAAGAAGGTGCGTTCAAAAAATGAAGAAGGAAATGAAAAATAAGGATTAAATGGGAGGGTAGACAAGTCTTTTTTCCATTTTCAACATTTTTAAAAAAAAATCAAGGGCAAAATCATCATTTCACATGATTCCGGCCAAACAACCGTTAAGTAAAAAGTCCGCCGAATCTAAGATTAGATTGACATTTTATCAAATTGCAAGATGTTACATCCAAAAATAGGATTATTTTAGCATTTTCTATAGTTAAATTCGTATTAACAGTTAGACAAAGTCTTGGGAAACACGGTCTTTCCATAAAATTATGGAAAGACGAGGTTTAATTATAATAATAAAAGGTAAAATGTTTTTGTTACAATATTAAAGTTTTATTATGCAACGTGTAGTAGTAATAAATTTTATAACCCGGTTCATGCAACCCGAAAATTTTATCTTAATTTCTTCTAATTTACACTTTAAACTTTGGTCTTAATTTTCATGACTCATGGAAAGACCGTCTTTCAGGAGATGAACTCTAACACTTATCTTCTAAATATATTCTAAATTCTGTTTAGAATTTTGGCCAAAATTCACCATCACCCCGCCCCGCCCCGCCCCTATCTTGGCCAACATCCACCACCACTCGATCGAATCCACGGCCCCGCCCGTCCACTCGCAGCCCGCCGCTGAAGGGGAACCGACAGGGTGTTGTGTTCTTTTCTCACCGCCTTTTTTGCCTGAATCAATCAGAAAATTGTAAAATCAATTAGTAGAAATTTTCCTTGCAAAATAAGCTGGCCCAATTAAATGTTGGGGTCGGGTCAAATATAGGCCGAAGCCCAGCGGGCAGCTTAAACCCTGCCTGGGTTTTTCTACTTTCCCCCAAACGACCACAACTCTTCTCCGTCTTCGTCGTCTGCTAATCTCTGAGCTCACAGGCATTAACGACGTCGTTTCATACTCTGTAAACCGAGCTGATCTCCCACCTGGTAAATTCCTCTTCTTTGTTCGTTGGTTACTGCGTATGTTTGTTTAGGATATGATCACGTTTCATGTTTTTTTATGGGAAATGAGATATAGTATGTTCGTGTTCATGGTAGAAGTTATACATACTTGAAACTGTATGATTGTTTGATTCTATTTAGGTTTTTTTGGAAGAAATTTAATCAATTAAACAGAAATGTTTTCTTAATCCTTATCGGAACTATGGTGATTTTGTTTTCTTTTGTTCTTTCTTTGTATGGTACCCAAAGGTCAGTTATAATATTTGATATTATGGCGGACGGAATGCGAAAGGGATTAATGAAGAGGAAGGGAGGGAGTGGAGATGGGAAATTCCAGAATTTGAGGAAGGGTGAGAAAGCGAAAAGGGTGTTTTCTGGTAGAGATGAAGGTAGGGTTAAGAAAATGGACTGGAAGACGAAAAAGTTCTTTCAGAGAAAGGCTAGGGATTATAATTCGGATGGCGATGATGATGATGATAAGGAGGAGGAAGAGAAAGAGGAAGAGGAGGATGAGGTCAAGGTAGAGAAAGAGAGGTTTATTGTGATGAAGGACGAACCGATCGGTAGGTCGGGAAAGAATGTGTCTGATGATGAAGATGGTGTTGATGGAGTGGAAGATGGCGAAGATGAGGCTTCTGAGGATGAAATTGGTGAAGTTCAACCAGGGGTTTTGAGATTTTCGCAAGGCTGTAAAGCGTTTCAATTGGCATTCGAGAAGATTACGAAGAGTACTAGTTCAGCTGTAGATGATGATATTCTGGTGAGTGTCCTTGATTTGGGTTATGGTCTTGGAACTTTTAAATTGATATTTTTTTAGATACTCCAACTATCTATGATTATGAGAATTAGACTAATTCTGAATTGTACTCGCTTAGTTATGTGTTCAGCCTATTCGTCTTTTGGTGCTCTTTTTGTGGTATCTATGACAGTATCTTAGGTCTCATGATTATTTTTAATCTTCTGCTAGGGACCTATATTATCAGCAAATAAGAAGCTTATTGCTGAGAAGCTTGCTGAAGAAGATGCTGAGCGTAAGGTTAAAACTGAGGCAAAGAAGGAAAAGCATCTGGTACGTGAATTAATCAGATTTGTATATGTTATGTTTCCAATCATTTGATGTGAAAATGGCCTTTTCTAACCTCTCTTGAAATGCACGGGGCTGAGAAATGTTGAACTTGCATCTTTGTTGGGGTATCATCATTTGTGCAATCATTTTAAGATGGTGTAGCGATCCTATGTGGAGTTTTAACTCTGTTATTGAGATCTCATTTTTCACTTGCTTTTCTGTGGATTGAAAGGTTGGAGAGAAGGGGCATGTGAAGCCTGCCAATTATTTGGATTCACATGAAAAGTCTCTTATAGGAGTTGCCACCAGGGGAGGTATAACTTACTCTTCTCAGTAAAATTATTTATGTCGTGTGAAGAAAGTAGCTGTCCTGCTTTGGTCTGACTTGGATTTAATGTTTTTCATGGTCATTGCTGTTTGCGGTTCTTTATCAGTGGTCAAGTTATTCAATGCCGTAAGTGACCTTGGGTTTACTGATACCTTCGTTATGATTGTTTGCATTCATTGATCTAGCTGATCTTTGGGTTCATGTGGTTTGTAGGTCAATAAGGCACAGCATGCACAGAAAGGATTAAATCCTGCGAGATCGAAGGATGAAAAAGGTACGTCAAATGCCTGAGGTTCCTAAAAAAGTCTTTTGCTTAAATCGCTTTATTGAAATATACTGTTTTCCCCAAGCTTCAATCTTTGTACATTAAAGTTGCTGGGATACTGTTAAAATTACTTTGTGTTTTCATCTTTATCCTAATTGCGAGCTCCTTGTTCTGATGTTGGTAAATTTGAATCTTTGTTTAATTTGTTTAAGTCAACCTCTCAGAAGCTCTAAACTCATATAGACGACGAAAAAGATTGTGCTCTTAGTTGAAGATATTGCCACTCGTAGATTTCATTTTTCCATTCATCTCCTTGTTAAGAGATTATGATTAAGCAACTCTAATTATATAGCCCCATGAAGTGCATAACTACTTCTACTTAGCATGCTCATGAGCCTTCACATCTGAATACTACCATCATCTGTAATTGTTATCCTGAAATCATATACCGTTCTTAATGGTGGTATATTGGCACATGCTATTCTACTTCAGTGCAAATTTCGCTCCATTTTTCTATTCTTGAAGTCATCTGATCTTGAGCTTAAATGTTGCTATTCGATTCGCTAGTGATAAAGAAGCGTAGGAAAGAAGCCTTTTTCTCAGTGTTGGGCCAGGCTCCTTCCAACCAAACTGGGACCTCATTGAAGGTTTGTTTCCAAGTTTTTCAACTGTTATGATAATCTGATAAAAGATGGAAGCAATTTGCTCAACTTTTCCTAGTTTTCTCCTTTCAGATTGAATATGATCTGCTCTTTGTTGAACTTCTTTACACGACTAACTGGTTATACATTCACAACGATAATCGCAGGTTGAATCATCTTCTGGTACTGGCTCTGGGAATGCTCCTTCATGGGCGCCATTGCGTGATAATTACATGCTAACAAACTCTAAGCTAAAGGACTGGGATAAGATGCAAGTAAGAGCTGAAACTTTCTTACTGAAGCAATATCTCCATTCTTTTTTATGCTCCTTCGGTTTCCTCCCTCTTATACACATTCACACTCACGTATAATAACATTTCCCCTTCCAAATTTGGATATAGGATGCGACAACTTCTGCAGATGACTTTGGATTGCCACCAGGTGCTGTAAGTTCATCCGACGATGAGTAGTTATTACAAGTAGAGTCATTGTAAAAGTTCTGTGGTTGCTGTGTGTAGATTTTGATGAGATTAAGAAAGCTCTTTCAACCTCGACAAAGTTCCCTCCGATTCATATGTTTTTTTTTATATTAGGGATACTACATTTTGGATGCATTTTTTTTGTACTCTACTAATGTTAATGAAAAATTTAGCAATGTGAAGTCGAATATAATCAGTCAATATGCAGAATTCCCGAGGCTGGAAGAGAAGGGGGAAAGTAAAATCGTTTTTTGAGTAATGCTTACTCAAATTTGGATTGCCGTGAGATTTGGATTGCTGGCACCAATTTTGGGATTCCTATGTATTTTCTGGAGTTTCCACATTTAATTGAAAATTTGACTGCAGTCCTTTGTTTTGACTTATGAGTTATGATGTTTAGAGTAAGTACAACATATACTCCAATTTTTTTTTTCAAAATGGAGATTTAAATTTCATTATCTTCATAATATTTTTGGTCATCTCCAAAGTTACTCCATTTTGCATATCTTGTATTTATTAACATCAATATTAATAATATTCTTTTTTATTTTCTACCTTTTTTGTCCCAAACAATACCGACCACTTTATCTCCTTTTTGGATAGAAACTCTCCTCCCTCCCATCGCACCACCGCTCCCTCTTTCATCGCACCACTTCATGACATTGCCCAATCCCTCCCTCCATCGCTGCTCGCTCTCTATTTCAAGTAAGACTAGTCTGAACAATATGAGAAATATTACATATCGGATCCTTTTTGGCGAGTAGAACAAACAACCAAAAAAATGGAAAGCAATTTAGAAGATGAAGAAGAGTCTGGTTGTGACTTTTGATTTTCTAGCGTTGAAGATGAGAGGGGACAGTTGAAGATGAGAGGGGACAGAGAGAAGTTTTGAGATTAAAAAGAGAAATTATGTCATTATTAATGTGATTGACATTTAATTTTCAATCCTCCAAATTTGGTTTCTCTCTCTACAGATATGGAGGATGAGTTTCTCTCACTACCCCAAATCTCTATTTTGAAGAGTCGTTTGGAGTAACTGTTGGAGCTCAAAAATGAGTAAAATCTCTATTTATAGGCAAATTCTACCTTATAGAGTAGTTGTTGGACTTGTTCTTGCACACATTCGGTTTGACTTGTAGACTTTATAGTCATTAGTTTGGTCAGTTTGAGTCCTTTTGATCCAATCATGAGCATTTTCACGTGTTTGTTTTGAATGGTTCAGCTACTTCTGCTCCCCTCATTTCTTCGCTCTTTTTTGTCAGCTTTCTCACATTTGACCACCGAAAAACTTTAATTATATATATTAATTGTGTATTAAAATTTAATATTTAAAAAATACGTAATGCATAGAATTTAACAATATCTCACGTGATAACATTGGTGTTTGATTTATGGTCAAATATAATTTGAAAAATTGAATATAAAATGTGCAGAAATGACTAAAACGGAGAGTAGGCAATTTAAAGGAGCGACAGAGACGGTGGCTTTCTAGGTCATTTATGAGAATTGAAATTAGACCCAGTTCTCAAAGCAGTTAAATGTAAGAATTATGGATCAAAACTAAGTTACATAACATCAATTTTTTTAAAAAAAATGTACTGGAGTTAAGTTAGAAACAACGTGATCTTAGAATGAACACAAGTTGGATATAAGAAAACCAAAAATTCAAGCCTGGAGTTCTGTTTTTGTTCGACTTATTTGAATTGACCTGAAACCAAACAAAGTTAAAAATAGTGAAACCAAACAAATGAGTTGAATGTGGTACAAGTAAATATTAATATGACTTTAATTACATTTATCGTGCCAAATTTAGTACTCCCTCCCTCCGTTCCGGGTATTTACACATAATTTTTTTCACGTTTTTAAAAAAATATGTTTGATTATTAATATACAGTATGTAACTATATACTGATAATAATGGTGTATAAAAAATTGATATCTAGAAACTTCATGTTACGACGGATATAACAATATCGCACACGATAATATCATTGTTCATATATTTATTCAAATATGTAGTCAAAGTTCAACAAGTTTGACAGTCAAATAGTAAGTGTGCAGATTCGACTCGGGAGTATCAAAATGCCTAATTTACCAAACAATCAATTCCTACATTCTCAAATATGGCTACTTTTCTCATTCACCTAGGAAAAGTTACAAAAATTTGGTCGACCACCACCATGAAACTCTTAGAACACATCAGAAATTCATAATGCAAGTTCTTGAATACTTTACACCTCATCTCAAACCTGGGAATCCACAAGAGCTTCTGAGGGATGAATCTTTCTTTCAGACCTGTTCCTACTCATCATTCCCTTCACAGACTCCCCCACCGCGGCAGCCGCTGATGAGGACGATGAAGACGGCGGCGCACGACACAATTCAATCTCCGCGTTGCGAACCCGATCATCGTCAACTACAATTTCCAATTGGACCTCCGGCAACGACGTTGTATCATCCTTGCCATTCTCAGTCGAAACCGGACATGATCGACAGATCGGACAGGTTGAATGAGACTGAAACCACATATCAATGCACTCGACGTGAAATGCATGGCTACATCCGGGCAGCCTCCGGCATAGCTCTCCGGCCTCGAAAACACTCAAGCATATCGCACATTCATCGATCACTTCATCGTTGTTCGAACTGAACACGAACACCGGTATCGAAGAAATGGCGGAGGATTCAAGGCCTTTTGTCGGAGAAGCTGCATGAGCTGCATCAATGGCGAATGAATGGAAGTGGTGATGATGATGATGATGAGTAGCAAGAACCGATCTGCTCCGCCGCCGGGCTCGAAACAAGAACCATTTGGCGTAGATATGAAGGAGAAGGACAAAGAGGATGACTACTAGTAAGGAGATGATGGCTGCCAACATGACATTACTGTCGTAGGACAGGATGTTGTCGGCTGGTTTGGTCGCCTGCGGCGGCGGCAGCGATGAAGTGGACATGGTGGCCGAGGAAGGAAGGGTAGGAGAGTGAGGTGTAGAAAAAGTTGTGTTAAGTTGTTAGTTATGAAGAAGATGGTATTCGAGAAAAAGACTGTTCTGGTGCTACAGTGCATGGGCATGGATGCAAAGGGGTGCGTCCTCACCATCATTTTTTTTTTCGCATGTAGAGGACGCATTTACAAAATGCGTCCTCTATTTTTTCTTTTTTTTCTTTTTTTACAATTTTTGGAAATTAAAATAATATTAAAATTTTAAATTAATATAGTCCTCACCATCATTTAAATTTTTTTAATTTTTCGCATGTAGAGGACGCATTTACAAAATGCGTCCTCTATTTTTTCTATTTTTCATTTTTTACAATTTTCGGAAATTAAAATAATATTAAAAATTTAAATTAATATACATTTTCAGTTTTTTTTTACAATTTCCGAATAATCAAAATGCAAAAAAAAAATTAAATCACCTAGAGGACGCATTTACAAAATGCGTCCTCTTTATTTTATTTTATTTTTACAATTTTCGGAAATCAAAATGATATTAAAAAATAAAATTCATCTTCATTTTTATTTTTTAAATAATTTTCGAAAATCATGCTATCATTCACATGATGCTTTTTCAGTTATTGTGATGCATAAGCAAGTATAAGAGTGAGGCAACCATGTTGTTGTATACACTATGCTTATCCATTTATTGTGATGTTGTGAAATAGAAACATGGTTATAT
>JAULKM010000007.1:18547853-18563377 GCA_032355605.1 Rubia tinctorum
CATGGACCCAAATATAAAATCCGCGGCCCAGTTTAAACCCACGAAACTGCTCTAGGGTTTCCTTTATAAACAACCTCCGAGCCCTCACATCACTCCACTCAACTCACCCTTCTCCGCCGCGAGTCCATCTCCGCCGCCATCGGGAAGAAGTAGCGAGTCCGCCGCCATGAGGGCTAAGGTAACCTCCCCATCACCCCATCACAATCATCAGCTACCTGCTTATACTGTTGTATTTAACGATGTTTAATCTGAGATTTTTGTTTGTTTTGATTATTTGCAGTGGAAGAAGAAGCGCATGAGGAGGCTCAAGAGGAAGCGCCGAAAGATGAGACAGCGATCCAAGTAGAAGATCAGTGCTCCGGTGCTGCTGCCGATGCTTAGATGATGTTCATCTGTTTTGCTTACTCTTATGCTTTAAGAACTATGTTTAGCCTATCGAGGAGCATTTTAGCTTTCATTTAGTTTTATGTTGGTACTGGATTATGGCCATGTTATTTTGCGGGATATTTTAGTGTTGAATCGGATCGCTATAAATTCATTTTGCGTTTAAGTATTTCTTTGTTCTGATTGAATTAGGCATGATTTATTTGCTTAAATTCGCTGTCATTTGATTGAATATGATTTAGGGCTTCGTGTATCAAGTCCGTGTGATAAGTTGAACCTTATGTGTAGCTCTTCTGGTAAGTCTGAATACAGGGATGCAGAGTGGTTTATCTAAAGTTTGTGTTAGGGTTACTACTGGCTTTCTCTGCTCAGGGAGAAAGCGTATGTATGTGATACGGTGTGATATATGTTTGGCCTTGCTGGAAGTTATTGCATAGGAGGGAGTTATAAATCTGTCATACATGTGGAAGTTGAACTAGGGTTTTTCTCTTATATTTTTAGAAAATATTAATAGTTATAGTCTTTCTTCTGTCCAAAGATGTTTCTGATGTTTGGAAATTCAAGGTCATTCTTAGGAAGTGGCCATGGAGGTTGAACATGATGCTCTTTTAGGTATGGTATAGCTCGCTCTACACCTAGCTGTAACCCTAGGTTTAATATTAGCACCTTTACTCATTGACCGAATAAATTAAATAATCTGTGTTATCTTTGCAATACATTGACATGTACAAAACGATTATAAGTCTGTAGTCTTGGTGTGTTAATAGTTTGGTTCTTCTCTATGATCTTTTTTTATAAAATGTTCCAAGTAATTTTGTAGTTCTAAGGATCCCTGAACTATAATTGATTACAAATATAAGGTCATGTGTTGGATTGATTCCCATTTTCTTTAAGTCCACATAGAACTTTGACAATTGCATTTGTTTGTGGTGTCACTCAATTGATGGAATCGAAGTGAGGAAATTTGAATCGAGTTGCTTTTTGTGAAGTTTGAATTAGGACTTATTTCGTGAAGCATTGGAGAACGTATGCGGTAGTAGCTCCTTTACCTATAAATTTCATTTGTGGATGTTTTGAAATTTTGGGTCATTCTTAGGAAATTGTGACGGAGGTTATGTCAGGTCCATGCTCTCTGCTTACATGTTGAAACACTGCCTCGCTAGACCATCGCTGCTATATTTGTTCTTCATTGCAAGTATGGTGTTTTTTGTGGGTTAGTGTCTGAGTTGAATGTTTGAATGATCATCATGTGGGGTGGTTCGCCTATGCTACACGCAATGGTTGGAAACTTGGAATAGGAAGTGTTTGTTCGTGGTAGTTTCCTGTTGAAATATTACATGGGTTCATTGATGTGAGCCTTCACTATTGTGATGATATTGAATCTTGTCCCTCATCTCCAATGATGTTTTTTTTACAAACTTCTTGTTTACCATTCTTGTGTAGATTTTCCATGACCGCAGTTAACGTTGTTATGTCATTTTGTATAGATTTGCTTCCTCTTTGAGCTCTCAATTGCTGCATTCTTAGGGTCGTACATATATTACCTGATTCAAAGGCTGTAGTTGAGGGTGGGAAATGATATGATTTGCGTGATGCTGTCACTTGTTACTCTTTGGAAGTTAAAGTCGGCCATGTTAGATGTCTTCAAAACTTGTCTCATTGTGAAGTTTATGCATGCCTTTCAAAGCTTTGATCTGTTTATACCTTCTCTAGCAGAAGCAGGGGCGGAACTACATGGGGGCTGGAGCCCCCTCCAGCCCCCGCCAAGACGAAAATTACGGGAAATTTGGGTAGTAATTTTTTTTTGAAAAAATTATCAGCCCCCTCTGATAATAGAAAAAATTGAGATTTTTTTTACTAATAGATCAGCCTCTGCCACGTATTTATCCTGGCTCCGCCCCTGAGCACAAGCATATAACAAAAATTGATTGTGACTCTGTACTGATATGCCTCTAGAGCCCATAATCTGATTATATTTTGGTCCTGAGAAACGCTATTTGCTCCTAAGACTCGTGCCAATTCCCTTTAGTTCTTCAAATGCGTTCAGAGTCTCAGAGTCAAAGCCGCCTGCAAACTGCACCATTTCTTTTAGTTATAGCTTGGACCCGAGAAAATGATCCTTTCGGACATATGCATTTGGATCATTAAACGACGGAAGCTAACCTGGTGAACTCGATTAGCAAACCGCACCCCCTGCATGAGAAGGTCGTCTTCTTGCGTGGAATCACAGGATTCCAGTTCCTTTGACACTCTTTGCATGTACTGCTTTCCCAACTTCACCGATGCAAATTTTAGCTGCAAGAGCAGGAGGTTGTCAAGACAGTGAGTACTGCTACAGGCATATTAAAGGTTTAGGGTGCTTTTATTTTTCCTTTCGAGGGTACCATACAGATACTCAGGTCGATCTATTGAGGTGTGTTGGCAGGGGTTATGAAGTAGCGGCTTTAGATGTTTCAGTGAACTGGAAAAAAAAGATGATTTTGGGAGAAAAATTAAAGTCCGTCTCCTGTACTTTCAAAATAAGCTAGTTTTTACTTATAAATATGGCTCTCCCGAACTGCTAAGAAGCCCCTCTTGGGAAAAAACTAAACCCATCTCCTCTACTCTCAAAATAAGTTAGTTTTACTCATAAGTACGTTCCCACCGAACACGACGCAAACAACACAAAAACATAACTTACTTTCCCAGTCACCCCTGTATCCATCAGCCACGACCAAGGTATATGCAACTCTCTGTATTTCTTGCTTGCACCATCTCTCACTCTCTCAATGCCATTAACGCTCTTCTCCAACCTGCATCATCATCCTCAAATACATCAACATGTCTTGTTCCGACCATAACAAATGAATGCAAACCCTTTTTGTGTACATGCTCGCCTGTCTTGCAGAACCTGCATTTTCCTAAGTGATTCTGCCATCTGCAACTTTGTAGTTTCCCTGTAAGACATGACTTCCAATTCCAGGTTCTTGACTTCCCTGTAACTGCACGCCGCTTCCCGGAGCGCGTCGGCTTTTCGCTCCGGCCACTGAGGGAAGTGCTTCAGCACAGCCCTTTCGTCCACCAAGCAAGATAATTCTCCATCTAGCCATTTCACAAATGTCTCCACTTCAGAAATGTCTGCGAATGCCGCCGCCTGAATCTGTTTAGACAGGAAATTCACCAGCTCTCCTTGCTTTTCGACATCTGATTTTATCTGCAACAATATGGAATCTATTGAGGCAAGTTCCGTCGAACCTATTTTTACTTAACTGAAGTAAAAATAATTGTACTGGAAATTAGTACTAGGACTAAGTCCATATTCCCCGAGCTTATTCAATTCAATTCAATTCAATTATTAGGTGATGAAATTAGATTAATTTAGCCATATTGCTACTAAACTAAATTGAGGAGAAAGGGGTCTTAACTAAATTAAATTTCATTAAATTAGAATTCTACTAAACCAAACTAAATTGAATTGAACAGAATTGCAATGGGCCTAAAAAAACAGGGTCCAACTTGAATTCAAAGGGAGTGATAAAGTTATGGTTGATGAGACCTACATTCAAGAGGTGTGAAGACCGATTTTCGATCTCTCCAATCATGTTCCTCGGAGTTGGAATGGAATGAATAGTGGTTGCACTGGCTCTAGTTTCCTTCTGTGCATCTCTCTTCATGAGTGCGCGGTAGAATTCCATCACCTCCGGCGCACGCCGGAGGGACTTTGTCCCCGCCACCAGCTTTGCTGGCAGAGGTGGCGGTGGTGGTGGTGGAGGAGATGTTGATGGTTTCGCAAGATCTTTCTTTTCCTTCACCTCCAACTTGGGATTTTGTACCGGCTTCTCCACCGGAGGAATCGGTTTGATCTTGGCATCCATGGAAGTCTGCATCTTCTTCCATAACATGGATTTCCTCTCGATGTCATGTGCCTTAAGAGTGTTGAGTTGGGACCTCAAACGGGACACTTCCTGTCTCAGCTCCAGGTTCTCTTTCTCCAGGGCGGCGATCTTTACCTGAGATGCCTCGAGCTCTGTTGGCATTATCGCCGTCCTGGAGATCAAAGATGCAACTGAAAGTTCTATTTGTTTATGACTCTGCATGGTATTTCATGCTCATGTTTGTTTGTGGGATTGAATGCTGATTTTATTTGTTGTTTTGGTCACTAGGTGTTTGTGTATCATAGGGATTTGCTTGTAAAGATGGGGATTCGGGAGAGTGATTTTATGGGATTGCTTACATATTACAAGAGGAGATTGTGTCACTTGTGTGGTGGCTTTCTCTCAGTTGTAGAGTTAGGTGCCATTTAGTTTTCTAATGATGTTACTCCTTATTTTATATACTAGTCTATTGGACCTCCTATTTTCCTGTTACTATTTCCGTCCCAATCAAAATTGCCTAGTGTAAAAGTTTAAAAAAATTAAATTAAAAAAATATATATTATGACGTATCCAACAATTTTAGAAATCACTGGCACAATATGATAGGCGGACGCATTTGTGGTAGTGTTTCAGGATTTCAGTACACTGCGTCTAGATCTTAACGACCTCGTCGGTGAACCACAATGTCACATAATAATAGTCTTATATATAACAATAGAATTTAGTGGTCAAAGATTGTTGAGTTTAAGTTTGAAAGTCAAACTAGACAAATTTTAACAGTAGATTATGACTTGTGGTGATTTTCTTTCCAATATTTTTTATTATTTTCCTTTGCTATTGGTCTATTTTGGAGTGAACTCTTGGTAGCTGGTTTTTTATTTTCCTTTGAGATTAGCGTTGAGATTATTCTTTGCTTGAGAAATTAGCAAGGTGAAAAGTAGAAAAGGCCCAAAAGGGGAGTAGTAACTAAACCTAAAGAGAGGCAAATGATTACAAGAGGCTAGAAGTCCCTAGCCTACTTATGTTCCTTGGTGAAAAGTCTGAGTTGATAGATATTTCACTAATTTTCACAATCACAATTCACAAAGCTTGACATTTGGAGGTAGGATGGTTTAGGTGTATTTAGTGTTGCACCGACAAAATTTGCAATAATGCAATAGCGTTGAAGTTCATTTTCTTTGGTGGTTGAACAAGACTATAAATCAAATTCTTATGATTATGTCAAGGATTTTAAGCAATTACTTTTTTACTTGAGAAGCTCAAGTAACTCAAATGTTGCCAACCTATTCAAACTACAAGAGTGCTCCAAGGAGTTCTCTCTACCAAATCAAAACAAAGAAGTAAATTCACTCCCCGTACACGATCACAATTTCATATCAATCCAAATTTTAGGGTTTAGATAATTGATTTTGGATCAACCAACACTCCACACGATGATTTTAGTTTCATATGGCTGACACAAAAAAAAAATCATATGGCTTATTAGAGGTATATACAATCAGAGATCAGATTATCCATTCACAATGCGTACTGTTTTTCTGTCCGAGAGTTAAAATGATGTCATTTTAGTCATCTCAATAAAAAAATAACGTAAATGTAATCAAAACGTTATTGTTTTATGCTCTGAACAGAAATTACAATGTACACAATGAACAGAGCATCTGGTTTCATACTAACATTCATTTTTTTGGGTGACTTTCGGGGCCTTAGTTTAGGAAATTTAATGTTGGTCCTCCCATAGACTAAACTCATCCACAAATTCAAATGCCTTGTCTTCGAGGGAAGCTTTGCATATCACTCAATCATTTCAGTCAAAGCAACATTTTCTTCTGGGATACAAGGACAATTTCAGAACATTGCCATAGGAACAAAGAAAGGTGCCAGCTGTCCAATTTTCAAACCCTACTAAATGCCCTCACCTAATGCTCAAAGCACCATGTACAAACCATTTCGACCAAGTACTATGATCAGTGGGAAGGGAATCAAGCATGAGGGTATGGAACCCTACATTTGAAAATGAATGAGAAGTTTTATGCCATGTTACCTACCTGAAACCCGACTATACAGATCATATCTCGCTGTCTTGTTTGATCGGAAAAATACAATTAATACAACAACAAATGATATAGTATTGGAAATAAGTGAACTCAATACTATTGTGATCTAATCTCTTCCTAATAATTGGCCACAAGAACCATGTTTCCTATGACATATTTATGCTAATTATACTCAATTGAAACCTTTCCAACTCTATTGAGGATTTGGTGGGCGGCTATTGGCTGCACAAACCCTAGAGCCCCATTCCAACAACTCTTTGCTTGTATCGTCTTTGTGAGTAAACACTTCGATGAAGCATAGGTAGTCTTGTTTCTCCCCCATCGCTATCACGATCGCCTCAACCAATTCCTCTTCGGTTCTCACCTGTAAAACCATAGTCGTACATAAACCAGTGTATTATAAACACGACTCTTATGTATGCTACATCAGAAAGTTTATTGAAGTACAACTACTTAGTACCTTTGTAGTCCAAAGATTGCCTTCTCCATTGCAAAATGCTTCAACCACACCCGTGTAGTTCCAATTCTTGATCACATTGTAAGGTCCATCATGGATTTCAACTTCTATGGTGTATCCTCCATTGTTAATCAAGAAAATGATGGTCTTTTGGTTATTCCTAATCATCGTCGATGCATCTTGGCAAGTCACCTACAACATAACAGAAATATTTTACAATTGTCCCGTAAAAAAAGTTAACTTTTATAATACAATCAACCAAAACCGTTTCAATAACAGAAACGGTTCTGGTTTGACTAACCTGAAAGCTGCCATCATCAATGCAAGCAATAACACGCTTTTCCGGCACTGACTGCGCATACCCTAATGTTGCACCAACGGCCCATCCAATGGAGCCATACTGCATTTGGAACTCATACCTACAATACCATCTATTGAACTTGTACTCAAATCTCAACACACAAAAAACCCCCTAATTTGACACGGAAAGCCATTACTACAACTTACCCGCATCCTTCAGGTAGCTTCAGCTTTTGGCAGTTGAACCAAGAATCTCCGGTTTCGGCGATCACCACGGTTTCACCGGAGAGCATCTTCTGGATGTGCTGAAAGAGTATGTTCACCCTGAGGGGCGCATTCGGCTCGCTTTTCTCCGGGGATCCATCAGGAACGAAGATCCTCGTGTAGTTCTCAAACGCCGTGTTGTTGCTCTTGATTTTCTTGGAGAGTTCTTGGAGGAAATCCTTCATTAACACGCACCCGAACGACGGTCCGTTTCCGATTACGACCCGGTCCGTTTGCACCATGACGGCCTTCTCCTTCTTGAGGAGGAGGGAGTAGCCGACAGAGCTGTAGTCGTTGAAGATGGGCCCCACGAAGATGTAAGCGTCGGCAGACTCGACGATCTCAGCGCAGAAGGAGGTTCCGACGGCGCCCCAGTAGGTTCCGATGAAGTGGCGGTGGTGCTCCGGTACTAGGCCTTTCGCCGACGGCATCATTGCGATGGGGTACGCGCAGGCATCGGCTAGCTCGACGAAAGCGCCGCCGGCCTTGGCCACACGGAGCTTTGGTCCGCCTATTATGATGGGCTTCACAGCCTTGTTTAGGAAGTCGGCAGCGGCCTCCACCGCCGCCTCGAGACCCAACTTGTTGCTCAATCTGGTGGATTGAAAATGAGTTAGAGGTTACGTTATTTTCAACTTTAACTCCGATTGCTTCACTTGTTCCATGATAACATTTAAAATTAAAATTACTAGGTGTTAGCACCAAAGTGAATTTAAATATTATATATATAAATAAATAAATAAATTTTATAATAACTCAATTATTAATAAAAGTGTCCGTCTCTTAAAAGAATTTTTTCCACAAATTATGAAAAAATCAAGGTTTAAACTGCAAATTAGAAGAAATGAAGATATTTTTTTTAAAACTTATGATAGAAAGTAATTGAGGAGTGTAATAGGTGTATAGTCAATAATGTATATGGTTTTTTCATGGGTTAATGTAATGAAAGTTTATTCGTTAAAAAAAAGATAAAATTTTCGCATTGGATGAATCGGGTTATAAACTTACAACTACTGCACGTTGCATAATCAATTTTTAATATTGTAAATGAAACCATTTACATTTCTATTATTTTAATTAAATATTAATTTTCCATTAATCTATGGAAAGATGGTTATTCACACGACTTTGACTTGATAAAATATTTATAAATGTCACTTTAGTGAAACAACGTTATCATTATTAACATTGTATGCATACGAATTTCATATAATATGAAAAATATTAAATATTAAATATTTGATTGTAATAGCGTATCATTGCACGTTTCATGATAAAAATATATTTATTATAATCACACAATTTTTAATTAAAATATTTAAATTACATGATGATTTTTACTAATTAAACTTCGTGCAATTGAGTTATAGATGTTCATTTTCTTCTTCTTCCAATATTTTTTAAATTTTTTACTGTGATTAATTTATAACACTGTGCTTTTTTTCACTACCATGATCAATGAATCATTTCTAAACAAAAAATGACATTATAGAGAACGTCATATTTTATTAAACATTCTAGGAAAGACCAAAAAAAATCTGTGGTCAACGAATATTGTACTCTGTATATCATTTTCATACGAAATCAACAGCAAAAGTTGGATATTTCCATCAACAACGATAGCGGAACCAATGTCAAATATAAGGAGGGGCTCATTTATAATGATAAAAAAATTATATACGTTAGATCTAAAATGTTTAAATTAGGTATATTGTCAGCAATTCATGATTAATTGATTGAAATAGAAAATTACAAAATATGAAGTTTTATAATTGATCCAAAACAAATAAATTCATCATCTTATAGAAATAAATAAAAGTTAAATAGTATTAAAAAGTCAATTTTTATAATTATTAATAGTACAAATTAATTGAAATTTGATATTAAAATAAAAATATAGTATAATATAGTTTAATGAATTAATTTTTAATGTTATCACTTATCACACATTGATATGTACTAAAATAAGTCATTTCTAAAGGTTAATTAACTAAAATTAAATAAATTCGTACAAAAAATTGCAAATAAAATTAATTGAGTATTAAATAAACAATTGAAAGTATTGACATGTAAAATCTTTTAGTAAAATATCTATTATTTATAACTAGCGGAGTACCATCGAGCGTTGCGCCATATTATTAATTAAAATATTAAGATTAAGTTTTTCGTACATGTTGTGTCTTACATTTAAATTGAAAACAAAAAATTTTATTTAAAAATTTAAAGTTTAGTCATCTAAGAAAAACTATATGAGATGTTTAGAAAATTTTAAACATTGAATACAATAAAATTTGATTATTTTTATAATATTTCATTAAAATTATTTAAAAATTAATTATTTGTATGTTGAGATTCATTTTAAAAGGATATCATAATTATATGTATCTCATTGTAATAACTAAAGGTAAATATTAAATGACATTATTAGTCTCACTAATTGTAAAATATCCTCATTAAATAGTTAGTCGGTCTAAAATAAGACTTTATCATATGTAAATTAATTAATAAATAATACATATACATATTTCTATGAGAAGTACTCTATCAATGTATTAAAAAATCCAAACATTTTATTATTTCAGATTATGTGTTTCTTTAAATTTTCTTCAGTGATATATATAGTATAAAGAAATATTTATGGTTTTAATTATATTTTAGAAAGTTATATATTTTAACATGATTGATTATATATAGTAAAGAATTAAAATCAGTAACATATTATAACATTAGTATAAGTTTTGATTGATTATAAATAGTGAAGAATTAAATCAGTAACATATTATAATATTAGTCAAAATATTAATCAGTAACATATTTTTTATATAACTTGGGTTTAGATTAGTCAAAATAACTTCAATATTC
Organism: Rubia tinctorum; assembly: GCA_032355605.1. NCBI lineage: Eukaryota > Viridiplantae > Streptophyta > Magnoliopsida > Gentianales > Rubiaceae > Rubia > Rubia tinctorum. Next base: position 18,558,032 of record JAULKM010000007.1, read on the forward strand.
CCGTTGACAGAACCATCCAAAAAGCAAACAATTTCTATTATATGATGTTTGGGATAAAGCATTCTATATTGATTTGTTTTCTCAAAATTAAAATTTAATAGAAACACTTACATAAACAAATCAATTACTCCATCTATTATTTTACATGTTTAACATAGTAATTTTAAATAGAGTGATGATAGGGAGAGTGAAAATTCATAATGAAACTTATAGTGAATGATGTGGATGCTAGTAAAATACTAAATTATTAACCACCTGTCTTAAAGTGTGCAACTAATTAGGGATACATTTATCTTTTCATTTTTTGCCACATCGTGTGATTTCACTAAAAAAATCGCTTTCTTTATCATTACTCTTTTAAATATTTTATTGGTAAATTAAATTGTGTGAAGAGAATCGAGTCTAGAGAGGAAAAAAGAATAAAAATGATTCACTTATTTTCATGAAATGGAATTTGATAATATCAAAAAGATAAATCAAAATGGAAAATGTATCAAATTAAAACATAAGTATTGTAAAAAAAAGTATTATGAAAGAATGTGCATCCTCATAAATAGGGTAATATAATTAATCATCAATTAAAAGCATTGAAGTATTTATAAAGTATTATAAATCTTGGGGGAAGAGGTTTACATTGGAAATTGGGGATTAACTTTTTAAAAAAATTACATTTTAAATTGAATTTTAAAGCTGGCATGGAAATTTGTGTGAGTGACACGTGACAAAAATCATACGTGAAGGACATGTGGCCAAAAATGACCTCCTTCTATATATACTATAGATATAAAGTTTGACTAGATCAGTTCAATTCAGTTGGAAAAATCAGTGTTTTGAATTTTGTTGGGTTTCCTCCCTAATTCTAGAACTCTATATTGATGGAAAAGAGAGATGTTTCTAGGATGATAGAGGAAGAATCTAGATTACCTCCTAGAAGTTTCCAAACACTCACTATATTTTTTGGGAAGATTGAAGAGAATTCTAGAGCATGTTTGGTTCACTTATAAATAGAGGTGTTGGAGAAGAGTTCATTATTCAATCACATCTACTCCATTCCATAGCCACTTCTAATCCTTCTAGTGAGAGATCCACTCTTAGAGTGAGGAATTAGATAGAAGTTTTCATCCTCTCTAGTTAGTGAGTATCCAACATTGTATGAGTGGCCTTGTAATCCATCCTACTTGGGTGAGATATTTGTAACCCTACTATAGTCTCTTACATTGGAATATTTGGGCTACACAGTCTTGCGATTTTTTTCCGATTTGGATTTTCCGCGTTACTAAATTTTGGTGTCCTATTTTTTTCTTCAATATTTATCTTCATCACACAAAGAGGGAAATACCAATATTTCCAACAAATTGAAACGAACATGGAGGTTCACGAAACATACTCCATACAGAAGGTGCTTTTATACAAACAAACAATAAATGACGTTGTTACTTTTAGTGATAAATGAAAAATTAAAATGCATAACGACTTTTGGAGTTAAACGATGACATTTATGTTTCATATTAAGTTCTCAAGAAAAAAACATACGTAGATAATTATATAAACACTTAAAGTAAAAATAGTTTGGCTCACCTCGATATCACTAGTAGTGTTAAGAGTAGTGAATTGAAAAAAAGGTTCGATTGATTGATTCATATTATTGTGGGTTTGAGATTCTATTGTTTACCTGGGCGAAATTGAAAAGGGGATGGGTTCCCGGCTGAACGTCGGGTGAGGGATTCCAGCCAAGTTGCAGCTGATACTGATGTACACCGGCTTGCTTTCTTTGAGGGCAGTGGAAATGGCTCTGTCTATTTGTTCATGAGCGTCTTCCAAATGGCTCACCACCGCCTTGTAATCATAGAATTTTGAAAACCTTGTTAGTGTGGATCGGAAATGGCGCCGAGAATTCATAATAAGTTAATCTCGTTAGTACTGGAATATGGAAAATTTTACTTTTTGGTATTCATATTTTGTAATTTTTTTAAAAAATATACCAGAAAGGTTACATTTTATATCAATCAATTTTTTTGGGTGTCGATTATTTTTTGAAGCTTGTAGACTCAAAAATTCGTTCAAAGCGCTTCCTCTTTACCAGTAGAAATGAAATAATTATATTTTTCTCAATTCCATCATAATTTACATAATTTGACTATCATATAAAATATTAAAGAAACGTGTTACACTCTCCGTCCCAATTTAAATTGCACAGTAATTATTATCACGTTGTTAGAAAAACATGTTTGTTTGTTAATCCGTTTAATTACGGCAAATAAAAAGTTGATATTTAGAAACTATTTGTTACGACGAATTCAACTACGTATATCACATACGATAATACTTTTACTCATATATTTATTCAAATATATGATCAAACTTTGATAAAGAATAGTGTCCAAAGAGCAAGTGTGCAAATTAAGTTGAGAATTAAATTCCCTTAACATCTTCTTTAACCTTGACAACATTCAAATTGGTCTCATGCTTTCCCAAGATACCCTACTTTTCCACACTTATGTTCTACCACATCAGCTCATCTAGAAGAGCGAGTTAAAAACAATTTCGTCATTTTTAACGGGATGAAGGGAGTGTTAAATTTGAGAGTGTTTCCTGTTAGACTGTGTAACTATTGTAACAATCATGACAAACTTCGTTGCTCTAAAATTTTCAATGTGTGATTGTGATTATTTATATTTTGAGACATGTCTTAAAACGTTTTCAGATTTATGAGTAACCATTATATTAATCATAACTATTAAAAAAATTCATTAGTTATATGAATAATAAACTAACTCTATCTAATAGTTAAGAAATTTAAAGAAAAACTTTATATTTAATCATCTATAATTATTTAAGTTTTTGACTATTCCCCTGTCTCATCTCTATTTGTATTCTTGTTTTTTAATATTATTGTCTATCAAATTTTGACCACATATTTGAACAATTATATGAACAACAATATTATAGTATGTGATATTGTTGAATTCGTTGTATTAGGTAGTTTCTAAATACCACAATTTTATTTATCGTTGTTAAACGTAAGTAAACATATTAACGGCGAAATATGCTTCTTGAACTACATGAAAATGATTGCAATGTAAATATAGAGGTGGGATAGAGGAAGTACAACTTTTTTAAAACATCTTCAATAAAAGATAATTGGGATAAATACATTTATAACCCTAACTTTAGAGTAAAAGTGACAATAAAACCCTGCAATCTCAAAAAGTGTCAATCTAACCCTAACTTATTACAAATTGTGCCAATCTAAGCCTAACTTATTATAAATTGTGCCAATGCAATCCAAAATTATTTCAATTTGTGCCAATACAGTCAATCTTCCTAATTACAGCACTGACCAAACATTACAATGACCAAAATACCCCTTAGACAAAAGTTGGAAATTTAATACCCTTTATACCCCTGTTTATTTCTTCTTTCAGAACCCACCTCCTCCTACCCTCTGCCGCCGCCAGGGAGCCACCACCGCCGTGCCACCACCACCGTGCCACCACCACCGTGCCACCACCACCGCCCTCCTCCTCCCTCTCCCCTCCCCTCCTTCTCCCTCGCCACCACCCTACAACCATCTCGACATCCCTCCCCTCCCCTCCCCTCACCCTCGCCGCCCATAGGAGGAAACCCTAGCCGCTCGCTCACCGCCACTCCACTCGCCACCACCTTAAAACCACCCCGTCACCACCCCACCGTCCTTCTCCTCCCTCTCCCCTCACCCCCGTCGGACCGTGAAAACCCTATCTGCTCACGCCATTCAAGAAATCGAGGAGGAATGGAAGTGGAAGCGGCGATGTGAACGACGATGTGAACATTGAGATGGCAAGGAAATGGCAAAACGGCGACGGTAAAAAGCGATAGGAAATGGAAATGGAAGCGAAGACGGAAAATGAAAAGGGAATCAGCGATGGGAATGGTGACTGAGTAGCAGCGAATGGGTGCTCAACCAATGATGGGGGAAGAGTGATGGTTCGGGTCTGTGCTCAGCGAATGATAGGGGAGAAGTGAAGTTTCGGGTTCTGTGCTCAGTGTGCGTTTGATGGGGAAGAAGGAGGGAGTAATGAAAGAAAATAGAAAGAGAAAAACTATAAGGCCTGCCATTTCATATTTTTGTATTTTTTTTAAAATTTAAGGGTAAAATTATTTTTTCTATAAAATCTGGCAAAAAATAGTTGACTAAAAAGTCAGCGGAGTTAAAAGTTTTATTAGCATTTTCTGAGATTGCAAAGTTATATTGACACTTTCAATTGAAAGATAGAGTTATTTTATCACTTTAACTCAAGATAATTTGTATAATAAGGGCATATAATTTTTTTAAAACGGACACTTCTAAAGTTGATCCTACAAAATCACTCAACACCTGGTAACAAGTGACCGTTTGGAAACACCGGAGCTCCTGGCTAAAATCCGGCAGCCCGATAGTATGATGCAGAATCCGATTCGTCCCATAATCATTCGTATTCGGTCCTCCAACAACACAGATCACCGGAAGATTCTCACTATAAGCACCGGCGATGGCATTAATAATACTGAGCCCGCCGACCGTGAACGTCGCGACACAGGCACCGACCCCGCGCTGCCGCGCGTAGCCGTCGGCGGCGTATCCGGCGTTGAGCTCGTTGCAGCAGCCGATGTTGTTGAGCCCCGGCTCGGCGATGAGGTGGTCGAGGAGCGTCAGGTTGAAGTCGCCGGGAACGGTGAAGACGTCATTGACGCCGATCTCGACCAACCGGTGGGCCAGGTGGCGGCCCAGGGTGGCCTCCGGGCCCACCACCATGGATGCGGATTGGCAGCCGCTGCAATCCAGTGATTTCGAGAGCGTATCCATGGTGTCCATTGGTGATTTTTATTTACAGTTTTACAGTTTGAGAAAAACAGAGTGGAAACACAGAGAGTTTTGCATCGTGGATAGATGGGATTATGAAGGTCAAAGAACGAGGAAGGTTGTGAATCTATTGGTTGTGCTTCATTTTAGGGTTGTGATTGATGTTGCACCTGAATTTCAGTTTAATCTTGGTTTGTGGTAACTAGTGTTTCTTGGTGGAGTGGGATTGTATTGATCTATAACCTTTTTTAGGACCTTCTAAAAATGTAATATTGTTGATTTATGTAATTTATTATGATTTAAACTTATTTGATTAGCAAGCATAACTCCAATAACACCATTGTATAAGGTTTGCTACGGTCAAATTTGACCATACACACAAAATTTAAATACAGATTAAGAATTCCTAAATGCAGGTAAACTTAATGAAAATTTACTATATTACCCTTAATTAGTTTGAATCTTAATTAAATTTTGATTATTTAACTTCAGTCCTCATCAACCATCATTATTCAAGATTAATC
>JAULKM010000007.1:18569493-18586156 GCA_032355605.1 Rubia tinctorum
TAACCCGGTTCATACAACCCAAAAATTTTATCTTAATTTCTTCTAATTTACACTTTAAACCTTGGTCTTTCCATGACATATGGAAAGATCGTCTTTCAAGAGACGTACTCTTTGTGTAATTGAATTTCCGGAACTGGATTCATTATTTGTTTGTCAAGTTGTACGTTTATGTTTGAATTTTAAAGTTTGAATTGAACTTTACATTTATACATGCATGTTAAATCATTTCAATACTTCTCAGCTATCTTTTAGTTGGGTTTTATTTGATATTTTTTTATATCATGTAACTTTTGGTTCAAAGAATATCAATTGAGCAAATTATTGTTTCCCCATTTTTCTATAATGAAAAGACGAGAAAAGAAATTTGAAGAAAAAAGTAGGACTTTTGAAAGGATCATTGAAGTAAAAGGTATTCCATATCCAGTCATTTCAGCACACTTTTCTTTTTAATTTGTTTCAGGAAATTTTGCACACTTTTTTTTAAAAAAAAAATCAACATGTCCAAAGACATAATTATCCCTAAAAATGAAAATTTTGCATCCTCTCTCACTCTACCCATCCGATTACTCTCCTCATCCCAAAATTCTCTCCCTAGTCTGTATTCTCTCCCTCATCCACAAACTCCTCACTCAAAATCCTCTTCCTCATCCACAAATCTTCTCCAGATTAATTCAAACCCCATTCAAGATTAACTCAAAATCCTTTCCCTCATCTCATCCACAATTTCACCCAAAATCTGTTCATCATATCCATCTCTCTGCTCTGTCGAACGCATCTTCGCCCAGTCTCCGACGTGTCTCCGCCGCGACTACGTCGATCTTACCACAGAGGATTTGTGCCACGCCTTTGTCGATCTCACCACACCGGTCTCCGTCATACCAATTGCACACTCCTCGAGTTGAAGTGGTTATCCAGCATCCACGTTTGGCTGGTTCTGATCGGAGAAAATAACGTCGTGGCAGGAGAATCCGTTCGGAGACGACGTTGGGGGAGATGACGCGGGGAACTGCTACAATGATGCAGTAACAACGATCTTGAAAATAAAACCAGAGAGAAAACACCCATTGAAGCGAAGACGCCATAGTGAAAATGCCGTTGTTGAGGGATGAATCGAACACCAGAGAAAAAATGTTGCCGGAGAAGAAGAATCACTGCCGAATGTGGTCAGAAACATGCTGGAAGTTGGCCGGATTTGAAACGGAAGTTTTCGGAACCGGTGGTGGTTCAGTCGCCAAAAAGGATAGAGGGAGAGGCGGCAAAAAAATCAAAAAAAATTTAGGGGTTTGGGTTTAGTTCAGAATTTGCTCTGATGCCAGGAAAGAATGAATTTACCGTAATGAATTATGTATTAGTGCTCATAATAAATAGAGTACAAAATGAAGACTAGTACTAGTATGACTCTAGTCTAGTCAACAACTCTATCAATAACAAATCTAATCTAATCATATACTTGACTTATTCGAACAGAGGTGATGTCGAATTCGCCAATTTCCTCCCGTCATGGTAACATCGATTAATTTCAGATTCAAAGAAAATCGTATGCGATTTTGTGCTTGGTTTTAGACTTCTTTGTGTTGTGCTGGACGTCGAAGGTTGTTGAATTTGCCCAATTCTAGGCAAATTTTCAGAAAGGTGGTGTTGGGTGGTTGAAGAAAGTTGTGGTGCTAGATTGTTGAGGATGCTGGGCCGTTGGTAATGGGGTGGTCCAACCCATTTTATTTATGCCGAAAGGGCTAGGATAGTGGAAGTAATACTTTTGAGAGAGCGAGAAGGGGTGTACGACCGAAGATAATTAGATGCAAGGGAACATAACCTTAATCTAATTTCATGAGTTCGGATTTTTCTAACCGAATCATTAGAGTCAAGGAATTCTATTATAGTTCTATTTGATACCTAGAGGTGACTCGTGATTATATACAAAACAATATTTTTTTTGTTTAAAAATATTTAAAACACTCTTAACACTTCTCACATGCTTTAGTATCATTGATTAATATATATATATATATATATATATATATATATATATGAATCGAGAGGAATTCCAAGTCAAATAGAAGAAATATATATACTTCAACTGAATAACCATGCCAATTTTTAAAATATGATACTAAAACTGTAATTTTCTATCATAAAATCAATCAAGCATTGAAAGTGCAAAATGTGGGTGAAAGACGGGAGTTGGGCATTGATAAATATTACTCATTTAACTACGAAGGTTTCGCTATTTTGACAACTAAAACTCTGATCAATATTTCTCCTTCTACTTTATTCATGTAGGCGTTTGAAAAATAGATACTGAAATATTTGATAATTGACTGCCGAACAATTGCAAAATATATACTGACTTAACAAGCATAGTCCCAGCACACATTTCCTGAACAAGTATTCATTTTGTCAATTTTTTAAAATTAAAATCGTCGTTGGGACAAGGTTTATAGGGTTCCCTCCTGAAAAAATATTAAAAACTTTATTAATGGTGCATTGATATCACATCAATGACACATCTCATCAATGATGAGGGTACAATATACAGGGCTACAACAATTCAAAGTCTAACGGGAATAGAATTCTAAGTTTATAAGGAAATTACAATCTATAACTAATTTTATAAGGAAACTAATTTTATAAGATAACTATCATCTATAACTTTTCCCTACAAGGGAAATGATTTCTCATTTCCTCATCACCCTCCCTCAAGTTGGAGTATGATGATCAAGAATGCCCAACTTGAGAATAAGATTATGAAATTGCTAATCATTAAAAAAAATTAAAAATTAAAATCCTTTTAGTATGACGAGATAGATTGACAAATCGGGGCCGTCAGAGATACCAAGGTACTAAGGAGAGTTCATAGATCGATCAGAAGGTACAGATCCCCCAGAGCCAGATTGTAACTGCAACTGTTTGAGTAAAGTTGCAATCATGTCGTTGGCATTCAGCATCTGTAGCTTGTTAGCTTCAGTTTCGGCGGCGATACAGACTTACTCAGCAGCATTGGAACCGGAACCAGAGGCGAGATCAGACATGGTAGTAAATTACGTTGATCGGCGACAACCAGGGTGGCAGTGGCGCGGCAAATCAGGTAGGCAAAGGCGCGGCAGCGAGTGAACTTGGGCGGTGGCACGTGAATGTCACTCTCCGGCAGATCGGAGTTGTACGGATCGCGACAACCGTTGAAGTGGCAGCGGCGATAGAAAAAATAGCAACCGGCAGGGCAATCGACGACGCTGGCGGCACGTGTAGTGTAACGCTCAACTTGGCGGCAGCTCAGGCAGAAGATGGCAGCGTAATTTATTTAGGGCTTAGGTCTCAGAATTTTTAGGCTCTAAAACCATGAAACCTAATACCCTAAATTTTTTGTCCTAATTTTTCGTAAACGCTGCTATTGTCGTCCTTGCGTGACCTCCACGCACCGCTGATCCGAGCCGTTGTTCTTAAATTTATTTATAAAAAAAGTCTGTTCCCCCACCTTGTCACCGTCATCGGAAAATAGTCTCTTGCTCGTTGCCGACGATTGTCCTCCAGCGGTGCATCTTCCGCCGATGTTTCCCTCCAGCACCGACGATCTTCTCAGCTTGCTCTCCGGCTTCCTCCCCGACCTGCTCCCAAGTCTGTGGCACGTAAATCCGACGAATCCAGCTCGATCTGCACCAGTGTATAGTGGCGCTCCGGAATGGCGGTGACACCAACCCAAATGCTAGGAGTCGGAGCCCAGATGTCAACATCGGTGAATCGCGTTTGCATCGCCGGAATCGAAGCCTCAGAATGAGTGCTGGTAATGTTGGCCGTCAAAATCAGCAGTGAACTCGCACGTGAAAACGTCTTATCACCGAAAGCTTGGATCTCCGATAGAAGGAAGGGTACAGGGGTATGAGTGTTGGGGAGGGGGAGATTGGGGTGGGGGAGAGGTCGCTGGAAAGTGGTTGTTGCGGCGGCAGCCCCCCCAACAGCGAGGGTTTTTGTTTTCTGAAGCAGGCGGGGTCTTTTGGAGAGAGTTTTTGTTTTCCCAAATGGTCATCAATATTTTTTACATGATTTAATTTCTATATTCTTTCTTCCATTTTAACCTAATGAATATAAAATTAAAATAACTTGAAATTTTTATACTTTTGTTTTCGTGGTAGAAACAGATTAACAGAGAAAGATCGAGTACGTCAATCAAATCAGCCTTGAGAGCGAGCTTTATTAGTTTAAGAGAGTATAGGAAGTGAATCAAAAAATTAGACAACATGATATATTTCTTATAACCCGTCTTCAGAAGGCATAATTAAAGTCGTCACTAGATTGTTGGGTATGGTAGATCCAATCAATAATTCTTCTAAACTAGATGGAAGCAAGCGCATTTTCTAAGATATTTCTTGTACTTATTTTTTCTTAGCTTTCTTTAAGGCAATAAAAAAAAATACTCTCTCCCTTTATATTGTGAGAAGTTTAGTTTCAATATTTAACTTATTTATTCCCCAATGCTTATTTTGCATTTATTCGTTTCTTGCATGCACGATGAACGCACTGAGTTCTGTTTATCTACAAAATCCATTATGAATCCTACCGAAATCGTCTTTTGTTGGTTATAAAGCGCAATGAATTCATAAGAAAGTCTCAATTCAATCAAATTGTGCAAATTTTGCTTTAATTAGAAGTAATTTTTTTTATAAATTGTGTGCGTGAGCGCGGTGGATTTATGAAGCTTCTATATCGATATTTTCTTGATAACGTTATGAATTCAATTATCATACATAGTGGAATATATATCTGCTAAATTGATTTTCTGTCGGAATATATTTTATGAATAACAGTTATTTCGAGATGAATCCATTGAAGATAATCATATCTATATAGTAGAATTAACCAGATATGTGGCTGGTGGATGATGAGAAGGCAGTTCGGGTGATCTGCAGTTTGATGAAAGATGATTTGATCTGAAAAGATGAATGGGTGATTGACTAATTACTGTCTGTCTCAGTTAAACTTACTCAACAATCATTATTACTCTGTTTAAAAATTATGTCTGATCGTTAATATATTTACCTACATATAATGACGGAAAATAAAAAATTGATAATTTGAAATTATTTGTTACGACGAATTCAACAACATCATATACGATAATATTTTTATTCATAAATCTATTAAAATATTAGGTCAAAATTTAATAGAAAATAGTGTCAAAAAAATAAGAGTGCAAGTTCAGCAGAGACAAAGAGAGTACTAAAAAAACTTTATTAGGTATTTTTCAGTCTTAGTTCATGGATCCTCCCGTGCTATTTTTGTGCATAAACATGCATGGAATCAATTTGTTTATGTGAAAAAATCAACCTTTAAAAACAAAAAAGAAAAGCATCACAACTTAAATTATGTTGAAGTCATTCTAATTTAACTGAAATTCAATTCATTTTTAACTTAAGTGAAATTTAATTTAATTCAGATTGATTTGATGGAAATTATGTCAATTTAAATTTATTTTTATCTTTTAAAAAAATAAGAGCGAAGTGCATATATAACCCTACATAATTCACGAAAGTGCACATATGACCCCGTGATAATTGAAAGTGCAAATATAACCTTAGATAGTTAGTTTATGTGCAAATAAGGCCGGAATTAGATGAAAATTTTATTTTATCCTTTTACCCGAGTTCTTCGATTCCTGAACCGTAATTTCACCCGTCTTCGATCTGAACTAGAGTTTTTCGATTATGGACTTACGATTTTGTTGAGGAGTGTGGCAGTGGTATCTCTTCTTCCGGGGAGGCTTGTCGGCGGCGTCCTGATCGTCGCCTGAGCCGCCGTCCATGTTTTCACTCCCAGATCTGCTGATCTCGATCTCTTCCTCCCGGGCTAGGATTTTAGGGGGAGGCTAGGTGGCGGGAGGAGATGTTGGTGGCGGGAGAGAGGACTAGGGTTTCGGCGGGATAGGTGGCGGGCTGGGTGGCGCTGCAGGCGGCGGTGGAGGGAGGCAAATGGAGATGGTCAAAGGGTGGAGAATGGTGGAGGGTGAAAGGGCGGAGATGGGCAAAATTGTCCATTCATATTCAACATTTGGTCTAAGGACTGTTTTGTCATTTCAGATAAGGTCAACTATCAGAAACTCGAGTCGATGCTGGAAATGTCACCAGAAGGTTATATTTTCAGTTTCGTTAAGTAGTTAGGGTTATATTTGCACTAAAAATTATCTCAGAGTTATATATGCACTTTCTTAATTATATAGGGTTATATTTGTATATTTCCTTGGTTCAGTTCAAATCAAACTAAAAAAAACATAACACCACACAAGCACAATCCCGGCACAATTTATTTTTTCTGGTCTTCTCAAATGCTCGTTAATATTTTTTCATGAATTCATTTCTTCATTTTATTATTTTTGTGCTGTTTTCTTTATTGTAAACTCGCCGCTTAGAACTAAAAAAAGCGAGCCATTATTGTAAATCCGGTTAGTAGTGAGACACTTATACTCATTTTGTTACTTTTCTCAAATCCTCCTTTACCGGGCTTTTTTCATGAATTAATTTCTTTAGTTTTGTTTTTGTAATGCTTTCTCGATTGTAAATTTTTCCGGTAAAAATGGCGAATCTCGTAAGCGCATTCAAGAGTTAAGTGAAGCTTCTGAAGCTGCGCAGTGTGGTCGAATGTTGAGCGTTGAGGAGGAGAAAAAAAACTAAGAGATGAGATCTTTTCTTTTTTTTTTTGTTTCTTTTTATGAATGATTTTACTACCTCCTTATTATTTTTTGCATTTTTTTTTAACTTCGTGTTTACATGAGTGTATCGAACGAATTAATTTTCTGATCATTGCTCGCACGATGACCGCCCGTGCTCCGACCGCACACAGTCGCCCGAGCTCCGCCCTAAGCTCCCACAATTCCAGTCAGTTGCTTTAGCATCTACGAGCTGGCTAGAGACTGGTTAATTGGATGTCAATTCCACTTATTGTAATTGTTGTTGTACGTTTTTCCAACATCATTGAATGAAGTGTTTTTATAAACCTATATAATTGACATAAGTGACAATGTAACCTTCCAGTGTTCGAAAGGGTAACCATATATAATCAGTAAAAGTGCAAAATTACCCATTCCGAAATTTTTTGACAAGAATTAGGTGAAAAGTCTATTTTCCCTCCCGAAAAAATAAAAGAAAAATAATAAAAGGGGTAAATTGTACCCTGGCCCATTTCTCCCACCCTCTTCTTCTTCTTCAAATCGCCCCTTCTTCTTCGTTGCGCCAACACCACATCGCCACCCTTCTTCTTTGACACACCAGCTTTGCAGTGACACCCTTCCTCTTGATCGTGCCACCTTCTTCTTTGTTGGTGCGCCTCTTCTTCTTCGCTGCATCTAGAATTCAGGGTCTGGGTGGGCGGTGGTGGGCTGTGGAGGGAGTGAGGGGTTAGTGGGCAGACGGAGCTGGGTGGTGTTAGGTGGAGATTGAGTAGGGGTAGTAGCCAGACGGAGCTGGGTGGTGGTGGGCAAAACTAGGTTGGTGGTGATGAAACTGGCTAGAAGGGGTGTGGGTGGTGGGGCGAGTTGATTTGGGCGGCAGTGGGGTGGTAGGCGTGCAAAGTTGGATGGTGGTGGGCGGAGATTCGGTGGGGGTGGTGACTGGGAGAAGCTGGGCGGAGATTGGGTAGGGGTGGTGGCCGGGAGAAGCTGGGCGGAGCTGGGCTGGGGGTGGCGGGATTAGCTAGAGGGGGTGGGAGTGGTGGCAGATGCAGGCGGGGTGGTGGCAAATGCAGGTGGGGTAGCGTCAATCTTGCGGTGTCCGGTGATGGCTTGAGGGAAATATTGTCATATGACTTTTAGGTTTTAAGTCAAAAGGGCATTTTAGTCATTTTATGTGAGGTAAACGTCTGCCAATGCCAAAAATGGTGTTTCAGAGTTATATTTGCACTTTCATCAACTAGTTAGGATTATTTCTTAGTTTAACTTATTTGAGAGTCATATTGACACTTACTCAAGTCTACATATCCCTATAAGATTTTGAAAGTGTAGGAATGACCTTGTAAAATCTAAAAGTGCATAAGTAGCCCTATCTTTTTGTTAAAATGTGCAAGTTTACCCAATTTACACTATTTAGGCATTGACTGATGCAATTCAAACACTGACCCAAAGTGAAAAGACAAAAATACCCTCTAAACTTATAACTAAATATCTAATGACCATTGTACCCCTTAACCTTCTTCTTCTCCAACTTCACACCCTAAACCTGAGTTGAAGAAGGCTGCAGCCACCGAGCACCACCACCGCCGTTGTCGATTCAAATAAAAATATCTCAATCGGCCCTTAAACAATCAAAGATTTAACAAGAATAAAACTTCAATCCAATCAGCCAAGAACAATCAAAGATTGAACAAGAATCAAACTTCAATCCAATCAGCCAAGAACAATAAAAAAATTGAAACTTTAGACACATCCAACAACACGTTAACAAGCAGATTAAGACCAAAAAGTTAACTTTTTGGCTTCATCTTGAGCACAAATAATATAATTATGCTTCCAACAAGCAAGAGCAAGAAGAGTGTGATTCTCAGTTTCTTCTAACAATTGAGTCCTCAACCTAGCATTGCTCAAGAAATTCAGAGAAATGGTCCTCATATCCTTATACATATCCATATGCATATCCCCAACCAAAACCAACATAGACAATTTCCCAAGAATTCCACCAATACTTCTTGGATAGTTGCATTCAAACAGCCTCCCTTCATTTCTCAGAATGAACATGTTCAGCCCTGCATCTGATGACACTATGGTGGGCCCACCAAACAAGTTGGACTTGTAAATCTTCCCATACATGTGTACCAAAGGGAGAAATTCAATTTTTTGAAAAACAAATTGGATTATTTTTGCATAGTACAGAGAAATGAAAGGGGAGAAAATTTGGGTGTACTTTGCTTCAGTGCATAAGGCCGGTTCTGAATCAGAACTGTGAGTTGATAAACTGAGCGAGTTTTCAAGTATTTTCTCTTTATAGAGATCTACATGGAGTGCATTCAGCTGATTATCATGTAGGTCGGGTGAGTGAGCTTGTTCAGAATCTGTTTTGTTGTTTTCTGATTCACGAGGTTTCATCTTTATTTTATCGATATCAGTAATATGTTATTATTGTGGTTCGGGATTAACATCTTCAAATGCTTCTAGTGGTGAGCATGGAATGCCAAGAACAACAGTAACATCCTCGAATATCTCCTCCATTCTGTTTGATTCCGATGGTTTGTCTTGTACAAGAATATGCTCCTGATCATGAGGAGCATAAAAACAACATCCATCAAAAACCCACCTGGATCAAATCATCAGCTGAAGCAACACTCTTTTTAACACTCTTCTTAATCACAGCCGCCGCTGAGCACCACTGCCACCACATTTACCTGTTGCTCCCTCTCCCCGTCGCCACCACCTCTCCCTGCTGCTCCCTACCCCGCTGCCACTCATCGCCAATAGCCTTAGCCCTAGCTCCTCCCTGCGTCGATTTGTTCGATCCAGAACCCCGCCGCCCCATGCGCCACCCATTGTCAAGTGTCCAAGTGTCGGTCCAGAAATCGCCTCCACCGTCACATTATTAAAATGGGCCCCAGCCTCTGCTGTGGCATTAAGGTGGCGGGGAAGAGCCAGGCGAACGTCGTCATCGCATTATGGTGGCAGGGATAAGCAGAGCGAACTCGATCCAAAACGCGAGGGTGGTGTCGTGGTGGTGGTGATGGGAGGGGCTAAGCAGTGGTGGGGTGTGGGGGTTGAGAGAAAATGATTCTTGAGAGAAAACGTGGAAAAAGATGAGAAGTTGGAGGCTATTATTGTCTTTTCTAATTTATTTATTTTTTTGAATTTTTTTAATTCTGGTTTATAATGGTTATTTCACCTATTTTCGGCCAATTTGACCGTTGACATTTTAGTCAACGAAATCTATGGTTATTTCTGCACTTTCAACCAAAACATAAGGTTGAAAATGCACTTAGATGTACAGTGACCTCTTAAATCTTTAAATCAAAAGGCGATATTATTCATGTAGTACGTAATTTCTGCATTGAGTATAAAAAAGCAAAAGATTGAAGTCAAAATGTTCTGAAAAATCAAATATTTTTTGAGTTAACTGTTGAAAGTTAAAGTTTACTATTTTAAATGAGATAGAGGAAGTATTAAAACTGGCGTTTCTTTTCCATTGCAAGTTATGGAGGCTAGCCGGAATGACACACTGGAACAAGAGCCAATCTGACTATACAAATGTTTGATTCAACCACGCATTTACGAATCACACCATCGGCAATTTTAAAACGATGGTTTGGTTATATTATTTTAAGAGAAAAGTGCATATATATAATCTTATTTAATTCGCACGAGTGTAAATATAATTTTGTGATAATTTAAAGTGCAAATATAGCCATAGAATGTTAGTGTATGTGCGAATATAACATTTTCCGACAGTTTGAGACCGGATTATAATAACAAGACAAATTTACCCTTCAAAAAATAAAATAAAAAGAAAGAAAGGTGAACCCTAAAATAACTCTTCTTCTTGTACCTTTTCTTCTTCTGTGCTACCCGTCTTCCCGTCGATCTGCGCTAATCCCATCCTCCCTGCACCACCGTCGATCACTTTTATTTTTGTTTCCCTCCTATTCAATCACATTATTTTTCTTTTGGATCTTCAAATGCTAACCCACCCTCCCGATCGACGACGCTCCTGGTCACGTCGATCGTTGGAAAGCGTTCTGGAGATTGGCACTGCTTCGCTGCTAACCCTCCCGTCGATTGGCGTTGCTTCACTGTTGAATAAGCGAAACTTTGTAGCTATGGATTTGTTTCTCCAAACGGCTGACTCTTCAGCTTTGGGGCCGGAGTTGGGTGGTGCTGGTGGCGGAGTGCCGAGCTGGGTGGCGGTAGCGACGGCGGGGTTGGCGGGGTGGAAGGTGGTGGCGGCGGGGCTGGAGCTGGATGGTGGTGGCGGCGGCAACGAAAGTGGTGGACTAGCGGCCGACCGACGGCAGCCTTGCAGTGGTGGTGGCAGAACAACAGCAGACAAAGGGTTATTTTGTCTTTCAAGTTTTTGTTTCAGACTGTAAGGGCATTTTGGTTATTTTCAGTCAGTCAATGGCCGAAAATGACCAGTCAATGTCGGAATATAGTTTTTAAGGTGATATTTGCACTTATGTAAAGTAGTTAGAGTTATTTTTGCACTAAAAATTATCTCAGAATTATATGTGCACTTACTGAAGTTATATAGGGTTATATTTGTATATTTCCTTATTTTAAAGATCCGGCCGTTCCAGCAAGTCAAAACTCCTTTGAGAAAGATGGAGAACAAACATGTTGGTTTTTATCATCGGAGTCGGAGATGTATTTCTGCTACCGTATTGGAATTATATATTCAGTGTGTTGGATTGTCTCTAATCCGAACCGGATTGGACCAGCTCAAATTGATTTAAGTCTATTTGTCGGGTCTAAACGGTCCAAAGAGACTGGAATCTACGGATCTAACCAGAATCCAAATTTCGGTTGGAATCGCTAAAAGTCCAGTGGTTTAGTGCTGTTAGAAGATCCTACATGGTAGCCTATAACACGAATGTCTCCCGCGTAATAACGATAAATAAAAAGTTAATATTTAGAAACTATTTGTTAACATGAATTATACAATATCACCTACAATAATATTATTATTTATATATGTTCAAATATTCATTCAAATTTTAATAAATAATAGTGTCAAAAAAGTGCAAATGAAGCAGATAGAGTAATAATAATACTATATCTAAATCGAGTTAAATTTTATTAAATTAAAATAATCATAAAATTAAATTGAAATGCAAAAACACGCCCCATTCATGTTAGGTTTCCCCACTAAGAAGCTACCCACATGAGTTGTGTCATACATTGTACATCTAGGTAAACGACGGCGTAATTAAATCTCGGTAAACTGCGACTTTTCTTGAAGAAGCTACATGGATCGGTCAGGATTTCAACTCGAAAAAGGGACAAAACCTTGTGAAGTTAAAGAATTCGATGCACTCAAACCAACAAAAACAATCCCTTCCGGAAGACACGGCCCCGCCGAGAAATGCAACAAGTAACGAAGAAGACAACTATTCCAAACCCACAAATATTCTGTAGGCAATGCGATGTCGTTTTTTCCCCTTTGCATTAAGTATGGATATGTGGCCACACAACTCTAGACATAGGAATCAGCTGCGAAACATCGAGCTATTCAAGATGGTCAGAATCTAAAACTGGCAAAGGCCAAGATGGTGTGGATAGGAGTTCGTCGTGAGAGACGGTTTCGCCATAAGTCATGGAACAATCACGATACAAAATAGGTTGTGTTTGGCAGGTTTATATAAGTGTTTTATTTATAATCCAAAGCAGTTTTTGGTGTTTGGTAAACTGTATAAAAAGTACTTATTTTAGAAGCAGCGGGTATTTTTGAGCAAAAGCAGAAGCTAGGCTCCCTTGCTATTAAAATAAATCAGTTTTGCTTATAAGTACAATTATCCGGCAGAAACACCTTATTAACTTAGATGCATGATAACATGTGTTTGAATATACATATATAATTCAAGAAATATACGGTACAAAAAATATATGTTTGAGTTCAGAGTAAAGTGCATTCATACCCCCGAATTCTTTGTTTAGTGCACATATACCCTTCAATTTTTTCGAAAGTGTACATATATCCCTCCTAGTTTTTCAAAAGTGTACATATAACCCTCCCAGTTTTTTGAAAGTGTACATATAGCCCTACAGTCAGAGATCGGCATTTGAAAAAAAAAAAAAGGTATATGAAACAACCAATGCATTTTTAAACTCAAGAGTAAAGTGCATTTGTGTCCTCTGGTTCCTTGTTTAGTGCACTTATACCCCTTAGTTTTTTGAAGGTACGCATATAGATATGTATGGGGAAGATAATGCAGTATTGCACAGGGGTGCTTAATTTGTTGAAGTAAGTTTCTAGTCTCTAGACCATGGAAATGGAAATCAGCTTATTGGTTCAACCAAATTCTTCTTCAAGATTAGAGACCGTAATTAATGTCAGTAATGTTTTGAGAAGATATAGAAACAGGTAATGAAAATAAGGATTCAAATTTACAGGAAATGAAATAAGAGCACAGAAAAGAAAAGTAAAGATGGAAAGAAATAGAAATAACAGAAATTTTTACCTTTCAGTTAAATCTAAGCCTTATAATTACTAGTCTTACATGAGAGCAAACACCATTGTGCAAGTACCAACAAGATCTCACTTGAGAATTACTGCAAGAAGAGTTAATTCATAAGGTCAGATTTAGAGTACTTGCCTATGTGTAGAACATGAAGATGATTTCACTTCTCTAGTACTTGAAGAAGCAGTTGGAAATAGCGAAAGCGATAAAGCGCTACCCTCTTCTTCTTCTTCCTCTTCCTCTTCCAAAACCCGTGCACGCTTACCACTTTCCCCGTGTCTCATACTTAAAGAGAGATCGAGATCAATCCCATTATGGTCTTCTAGGGCTAATCTTCTCTTCATGCCTTTTTCTGGTCTAGCGCGATGATGATCGCCTTCTACTTCTGGTAACTGTGATTTTGGAATGGATTCCAACACAGATGAAGATGACAAGAACACATTCTGATTGTTTTTGGGATGATCATCATATGACATTGCAAAGAGGGAACCCTTTGTTTTATGACCTCCATAAATGAAGTTAGTACTTCTTGCACCATGAACCATTTTGGTACTCGTCCAATTCATGTTGTTCCTCCACTCGTCTCGTTCGCATCTGTTTGAGTTTACGACACCAGAATTAGAGTCGTGTTTCTAATACTAATTAAACAGGTTCATAATCAGATCATTTTTGCTGGGACGAAGGGATCCCGTCTAGCTAACCATAAATAAGAAGATGAAGAAATCAACTTCAATTAATGTTTACCTGAATCTTGACCAAATGTCTGGATCAAGTGTTGAAAATTGCCAACCATTTCTTAGCATTTGATCAACTGAGTTCCCAGCAAATATATAATCTCTTTCATTTATAACTGTTGATGTATAAGAATCAAACCATTTCTTAGAATTTGATCAACTGAGTTCCCAGCAAAAATATAGTCTCTTTCATTTATAACTGTTGATGTATAATAATCAAACCATTTCTTAGAATTTGATCAACTGAGTTCCCAGCAAAAATATAATCTCTTTCATTTATAACTGTTGATGTATAAGAATCAAACATGAGAAAACAGAAACATCCCAAAAGCAAAATTAACCTCTAAGCAAAACCCTAATCCAAGATTAGTTATTAGGTATGTACCTTGGCCATTATCATCAATCTTCTTGCTCCGATACATCTGTTGATTCATAACATTAATATAAGGAAAATTTAATAATTAATTTGGTTTCTTAATCAAGTTTAAGTACAAATTATAAGTTTATACGTAATTTCCAAGATCCAAACAAACATGTAATCCATGTTTTACCTGCAAATGGCTCTTGACATGAGCTACACTAAGGCCCTTCACATTCATCAGCTGTAGAACAAGCTTAGGAGTTGCTCCTGCATCACAAAATCAATCCAACTCATTCATTTATACTCTTTTGAAACGATGAGCACAGTATTACAAGCAGAACTCTTTTGACGGACCAGAAGTCACATCACACCGATGAAATATCAATCTTACTTACTTTCCTGGCCTCCAAGTTTCTCAACAGCTTGAACAAAGCACAAATGGAGATCCGGGGTCCATCTCAGCCGCGGCATCTTAGATCTCACGTACTGTCTGACCCCGGTTGATGTCCCAGCCACCTCTGCGCTCGCTTTCTTCCGATCATCATCATTAAGCAAACTATCATCAACTATGCTATTAGCTGAATTTCCCCTACTATTTTTAGTACCACTCTTGCTCCCATCTTCTCCGGCCGCTCCATCGAACAAATCCAAGCTTTTCATCATCTCTAATGGATCAAGAACTGATGATGATCATCAGAATTGATGGGTTATTTCTTGTTCATTTTCTCAAGAAAGTCAAACCAGGCATTTTAGGGTATGAATGGAGTGTGTTTGTGTTTTTGTAGAGATGTTAGCTTTCAAGAAGCAAAAGAAGTGGAAGAAAACAAAACCTTAGAGTGAAAGTCCAATATTGTGCGTCCATCCAAATATTTTAAATATTTATTAAGGGAGAATTATTAAGTGAGTAGATCGGTCTAGAAAACGGACTTTCTTTACTCCATTATGTGTTCAAGGGATTTATAGCATCATGCATGCATGTGTCCCATTGGTCCATGTTTGGCTCCACATATTACCATCGATTTTTTGTATTCTTTTCTCTTTTTCCAAAATAAAAATTTCACATGATTTTCTACAATTCTGGCTATTGATATTATTTAACAACCATCCCGTCTTTTCGTATTTTCGCATAATTAAAATTAACTCAACTAAGATTAGGTAAATTGTTTATAGTAATATTATTTCGGTTCAAGGTGTAAATTGACTAATTATTTAGTCAAATTTTCTTAACTTAGATCATAAAACTGGATTAATGTACTACTTCCATTTCTACATTTATTGTCACATTACCTTTAATGAGTGGGTGAAATTGAATTGAAATACGGAAAAGAAATTTTTACACATCTAACCTTTAACTTTAGATTGAAAGTGTGTTAAAATAACCTTAATTTTATGACAAAATGTGCAGTTATAACCTTTTGTCACTATTCAACATTGACTCATCAGTATGGGTGTTGACCGGACATGAAATGTCAAAAATACTCTTGCCCATAAGCCAAAAAAAGATTAAATGAAAATTCAGCTTTTGAGTGTTGTAGAACGCCTCCTAAGTAGCGGTCTCTTTTTATATATGGAACGTTCATTATACCTTTTAACTTAAAATTTTATACTTTTTAAACTTAAATACTGGATTTTTTAGCTTAAAACCTGTACTTTTGAATTTAAACACTGTCATTTTAAACTTAAATATTACACTTTTAGATGTGATTTTTTTATTCATTTTTTTCTTCAAATACACATGTTTAACTTATAATGTATGATATTTAAATTTAAAAGGTTAATGATTGTTATATAAGTGTAGGAAATGCCAATTTTACTAAGACTTAGCCTTCTTTTTTTTACTCTATACACTCAGTTATCTCCACATTTCAACTTATCCTTTTTTTGAATTCTTTCAACTTATCTAAAAAAACAACACGTATACATACTCCCCCGTCCCACAATTAATTACTTAATTTGACTTTTGAAAGTCAACTGCATCAATATTTAACTATTAATATCTTTATTTATGTGTGTAAAAAATTCCAAAAAAATTAAAATATAAAAATATATGTTACGATGAATTCAACGACATATAACATGATAATGGTCTTATATGTCTATAATAGAATTTAATGGTCAAAATTGGGTTAGTTTGACTCCAAAATATCAAATTAAACAATTAATTGTGGGACGAATAGAGTATATCATATCAAACATAAAAAAACAGATGGAGTATGAAATATCATTTCGAAACAAAAGAAAACACTGACACTATAGTCGACATTTGAAGAAGAGAAAGACTCATATGAGACTGTCTCACCATAACTTATGGTGAGACAAAGAACAAAATAAATTTTTAAAAATTACAAAAAGTACCCCATGTTATCTCATAACTTCAAAAAATTGTGTTTAAATCCTCCGTCTCACCATAATATTAGGTGAGACCGTCTCACCT
>JAULKM010000007.1:18607952-18626046 GCA_032355605.1 Rubia tinctorum
TCTGGTGCCCTCGCCCCGCCCCCGTCACCACCCTTCCCGCTCTCGCCCTCTCCCTCTCCCTCTCCCGCTCCTTCTCCCTCTCCCCCTATTTCTCTCTCCTCCCCTCGCGGTTCCTCTTCCCTCTCCCCTCCCCTCCCCGCCGCCGCGTCAGAAACCATAGCCTCCACCATCCTTTCCCCACAATCTCCTCCGTCTCTGCCGTCGGCCACCACCGCTCGTCGTCAGCTTTTCCATCAGCCAAGCCAGACCCAATATCGGCCCAGTGAACCCTAGCATCGCGTCTGCCGTCAGCCACCACAGCTATGTGCATCGCCGGCTACCAGACCCATCACCACAGGCCCAATCATACACATCCAGTGTCGGCCACCACTAGGCAACCCTAAATCCTAAACCCAATCCAACCAATTGAATACATCCACCGACGGCCACCACCAGCCAACCTTAAACCCTAAACCCAATCGAATATATCCAGTGGGATATCTCAGATCTAGAGGACGCGCGATTGAAACTCTCAAAATTCATTGACATGACTCGGCCAGCAGATCTACAGATAAAGAAAATTTGTAGAAGGGTGGTGGCGGCGGGAGAGAAGAAAGTTAGGAGGGTGGTGGCGGGTGGGTGGAAGCGGAGAGAGAGGTGATGACGA
Source organism: Rubia tinctorum (assembly GCA_032355605.1). Classification (NCBI taxonomy): domain Eukaryota; kingdom Viridiplantae; phylum Streptophyta; class Magnoliopsida; order Gentianales; family Rubiaceae; genus Rubia; species Rubia tinctorum. The sequence goes on from JAULKM010000007.1 coordinate 18,608,599, forward strand.
CATTGTGTGCGGCGATGAGGGGAAGAAATATGAGAGAGAAAACAGGGGAAGAAAGACGGGGGAGAGAAAACCCTCGCTGCCGGGAAGAAAAAGACGAGGGGGAGAAGAAATATTTTTTTTCTTTTTTATATAGGGGAAATGGTCTTTTCAACAAAATTCGTCCATAAAATGATTGACTAAAAAGTTAGCGGAGTCAAGGGTTATTTTGGCACTTTCTGAGATTGCAGGGTTACATTGACACTTTCAGGCTGAAGTCAGGGTTATTTTAGCATTTTCCTCAAGATTAAAAATCACGATATAGTTAGGGATGACAGTGGGTCGGATTTTGGTGGAGTTCCGCCCCAAATCCCCCAATGGGGCGAGTATGGATGTAGTTTTCGTGGTGGTGGGGCTGGTATCAGTATGAAAATTAATACCCGTCATGGGTAGTGAGTCGGACATGGATATTAGTTCATACATGCCCTGCCCCTGCCTCGTCTTACTATACCCACTATGTACACACTAATTTATTATATAATAACTTATTATTTATCCATAATACATATGTTTTACTTATAATATTTTCATGTAAATATTATTAAACTTTTAATATTAAATTAGTAATTTAAAGTAAAATTTAGGTATTTTTTGGAAATATAAATGAGGTGAATAAATGGATTTGAAGTGAGTATGAAGACCCAAGTTGGTGACGGGGCGAGGGCAAATTTTAGATAATACCCGATGGGGTGTAGTGGAATTTAATATTGTACCAATCATGAGATGTGGCAGGTATAAGTATGAAAATTTTAGATAAGCATAAATATGAAGTTATTCCTCCCCGCCCCTAGATAACTTAATTCACTTTCCTTAGAATGCAATTTCACAACAATTATCTTTCCTCACGGTACCAACTATTCTTCGGACTTTACTTTGACCGTAAATTCAGCACATATTATCATCATTGGTGTCACAATTTATGCAGATCACAACAATGCATGAGATCATTAATTTAGTGGATTGCTATAATACGCTGTATATTTTATTGTATTACGCAATGTATTTATATGTATTTAATATAATATATATTTTGAATAAAATTTAAAGCTTAAAATGAATTAAATAAAAAATTATTTTAATTTTGTTTCAAATCGGAAGGCCAATTTACCGACTAATTTTCGGCTGACTTATCGGCGGGGAGCTGATCGTCGGCGCTGGAAATCAGCCGGAACATGAGTTCCACCCAATCCCCCGCCCAGTCCACCACCTCACTGTCGCCCAGTCCCCTCGCCGTTCTCCTTCTCGTTCGCCCTAACCCTCCCCGACCAGATCTCCTTCCTCCGTTCTCCGTCACTGTCCTCCGCTCTCCCCCGTCCTCCGCTCTTCACCGCCGTCCTCCGTTGCCCGGCTCTCGTCACTGGGCACTCTTCGCCCATTCTCTGGTTCCAGTTCCCGTTCTCCTGACCCGAGTCTCGTTGCCCGCTCTCCGATTCCCGTTCTCCGGACATGGGTCTCGTCGCCCTACCCGACCCGGCTCTCGTCGCTCGGCTCATCGCCCAGAGAACGAGAACGACGGGGAACAAGCGGGACGACGGGGACAACGAGGCTGGGGCTAGTCTTGGGACAGTGGAGTTGGGGCTGGCTAGGGACGGAGGGGACGACGGGCATGGGCTTGGGAAGGCGGGGATGTGGTGGTCAGGCGGCAGCGATGGTGGCGGCGGCAATCATCGGTGGTGGTGACGAGATTTATTTTTTTCATTTTTATTTTTTCATTTTTTTTAAAAATCAATTAATTTATACATGTACGTGTATATATTAGGACATAAACAGATAAAATACAAGGCGTGATATAACAACACCCTAAATTTATTCCCCTTTGTCAAACCTATCCATGGCTATGGATTGACTGACGTTGGAAATTATCAACTTTGGACTCATTTTAGTTATTCTTTATACACCCATCCGGTATTTTTTTTAATTGAATTTGGCTAAGTTAAATGCATGAACATAATTAAGTTAAAGAACTGAAAAACTAAAATGTACAGATAAAATTAAAATATTTTTTTCAAAAGAAAAGTGTATCATTCTTAAAAAGTTATTCAAATTAAAAAAGAGTGATAATCTTTAAAACAAATTGAAGGAAGTGCATTTCTCTTCTCAATTCTCATGTATTTATAGAAGACCAAGTGAATTGAATTTTGTTTTAATGTTTAATCAATTATCATTTTATTCAAGAGGTTATAGATATAAATGATAATTTATCCAGAATTTTGACATTCAAGATAGTTTCTTGATAGAAATCATGCAGCATGTAGCGTTTGTGTGAGCGTGTTGTTGATCTTTTCTCAGTATGCCATAGTTTTATTTTTTTTTAAAAAAAATCAATCATTCAAAATGATGGGAAAAACAATCAATGACAATTATAATGAGTGGAATTGACATCCAACCTAACTAGTTTCTAGCAATAAGCAATAACTAATTTATTGTAAAGATATTTAAATTACATGTCAACCAAACAAACCGTCTGTACTATTACAAAGTAGAGATCCAATAAAGTTGTAACACCACCCTCAAGAATATTAACTCGCTTCTACGAAAATCATGACAACTTGGCAAGGATGAACATATCACGCATCAACATCCCTGTGGCAAACAAGGATCTTCAGCAACTATAACACCACTTGATCCAAAATTCGATCTATGTGGTCCAAGCTGGAAACACCTTGAAAAAAACAGATTGAGAACATGATTCCTCCTAGAGAAACACACGATCTGTATATCAGATCAAACAAAATACACGACATGAATAATTAAATCAGGTGAGGATGCGGTTGAAGAGCAATACTAATATGTGGAGACAAATCCATACTCATTCAATAACATAAATATTAAAAGTATACAAATAAAAGATTATTGTTTCCCATCTTCCCAATATCATGGGGAGATGGGGAAAAGAAAATTGAAGAAGAAGCTTTCGTGATTACAGGGTTTAGGAATTGTGACTGTTATAAATTATAAAATTGCATTATAAAAGAGCGATTGTGGTGATTCTATCGTCAATAACAATAGTTTATTAATGGTGTAACTGTGACGATCTTTTCACGATGTTTTAAATTATTTTTATGGTGTTTTATCATTTTGTTCAAGTGGTGTCCCCTCTCCTAATCCGTTCATTTTAATAAAAATATTTGCATATAATATAATTTAGTTAAAGTTTTGGGAAATGCCACCATTTCATAGGTATATGAAAAAATATGTTCCATAGGTATAAGAAAAAATGTGATTGAATCATAATCATAGAAACGTAAAAGGTTTTAGTTGTAATATTAAAAAGGGATAGATACATTTATAACCCTAACTTTAACTTGAAAGTGTCAATATAACACTGCAATCTCAGAAAATGCCAATACAACCCAAACTAATTATTGAATGTGTCAATGCAACCCTAACTTTTGGATCATTTGTGCCGATATACTCAAAATCCATATTTTCGACGTTGACCCTCTAAATTTTGGCAATGAGAAGAAAGTGGAATGACTAAAATAGCCTTACTTATTAGCTGAAAACTTTATCTCAAAAATCCTAACTCTCCCCTCCCCTCTTCTCCCTCCACCTCCAAATCTCCGAGACCACCACCCCCACTACCCCTATTTGCCCCGATTCACCTAAACCCTAGCCCCTCGCCGCCCTCCTTCTCATCGTGCTCCACCTCCGCCGGGTGAAGAATTGGGGCTGAAGATGAAGAACTCATAACAACACTAAGCCTAAACACAAGAAGATGAATTATTATTAATGCTAGATGAAATGGTAATCTGGTAATTTGAAGAAACTACATGAACTCCTTTTCTGTATTGTTCCTCCATCCTAATCTTCTCAAGCTGGGCAACACTGAGCCTTCTCTAGGGCACTTTCTTCTGCTTTATCTCTTTCTAGGATCTGCTACAGAAAACGCCACCGCCGGTGGCACTTCCGCTTTTACCACCACTACTGCTATTACTGTGCTTTTGGGCTTGCTCTTCTTGAGCCATCATCGTCCTCTTGCTAAACGCCACCACCAGCCATTAACAACAACAACAATCAGCATTTAGCACTCGATTTGCTCCGCTAACGGGAAGGAGAAACGGTGTCTCTAGTTGTGCGCTTTTAGCCGTAGGAAAGAAGAAATTGGGAAAAAAGAAGAAAGTAGGAGAAAAAAGCTGAAGGGCAGTGTGGTCTTTTCATGTCTTCAATTTTTTGTATTTTTCTTTTTTTGAATGTGGGCAAATTGATCTTTTCAACAAAATCCGGCAGTAAAATAGTTGACCAAAAAGTCAACGAGGTCAAAGGTTATTTTGGTAATTTTTGAGATTGCAGAGTTATATTGACACTTTCAACCTAAAGTCAGAGTTATTTTACCACTTAACTCTATTACATATTTGAGAAAAATGTGTTATTAACCTTATGTTTTGATCGAAAGTGTAGAAATGACCATGTAAAATCTGAAAGTGCAAAAAATAACCTTGAATTTTGTTGACCGAAATGTCAACAGTCAAATTGACTGGAAACATGTGAAATGACCATTATATCCCTGACTAAATTTTTTAGAAAATAAATAAAATTTCAAAAGACACAAATAGCCCTAGCCATTTTGCCAAATTCCCATCCTCATCTTTTTCCATCTCTTTCTCGTTTCTTCGTGACAACCACAACCACCTCTCCTCTCCTCCTACATAAACCCACCACCTCTCCTCCCCCTCCACAGCCCCACCACCACCGCTCCTATCCTCCCTCCTAAACCCGTCACCCTCTTCTCTCAAGAATGCCCCGCCGACTCCGTTAATCGATGCCCCCTCCACAGCCTCATCACTTCTCGAGCTTCCCCGATAAACCTACTTTTGGGTCCAGGGCCACCCTTGTAAGGGTCTATAGAAGGTATGTTGCTAGGTTCATCGCTAAGGAGACTCGTCAGGGATTCGTCCAGAGATTCGTCGGAATTGACCTAGGAAGAACTCCACTGTGGCGGAGAAGGTCTTTAAAATCGAAGGTGTGCTGTGTTTCACAGCTGCAAAGAGCGTCTGCTCTCTCTCTTGGGTTCGTCGATTCAGTTGAATTTCAGAACAATTAAGCCGAGGATTTAGCTTGTTTCTGTACCAGATTCTTTCTGATCCTACCGGTTTGATGTACCCAAATGTTGTTGATCAAACCGGTCTGATGTGTGATTAAATTTTGCAGTGGCTGTCGGCTCGTGAGTATACTATGTGTTATGGGTTTTGTCTCTCTATGTGGTTGGGGAATGAAATTTTAAGAAAGATGTAAATTTGTGTGTTTTATTTGTTCATTGGCCTTTTGTTTTGTATGGAGAAATGGGTATCCTTGCTTTGTATCATCTGTGACTGCATTTATTTGTTCATATGTGTTGTTAGTTAGTGGAGAATTCTTTGTTCATTCACTTGGTTCTAGAAACAGTTGTTTTGTTTGATGAAGATGTTCCATTCTTGAGCTTGATTATTGGTTAATTAATTAGGAATCAGATGGTTTTGCTGGTTTTAGCTCGTTTTTTCGTGTCTTTGTTTCATGGATTTGAGAGCTTGAATTTGGTTGTTTTGGGCGGGTGAGGCTGTGACAGGGCATAGTAGGCAGTGCGCGGCGGCGCTTGGTTAGGGTTTTGGGTTGAAGAGGAAGTTTAGGGTATAATGGTCATTCTATTTTTTAGTTTAGGGTTTTTATTAAAAGAGGGTTATTTTTGTCTTTTCACTATTAGTCAACGCCGGATTTGCATCGGTCAATGCCAAAAATTGGCCAAATGGGTAAAACTGCACATTTTGACAATCTTATAAGGTTATTTCTGCACTTTTGGATTTTACAAGGCCATTCATGCACTTTCTCAATCTTATAGGGTCATTTTTGCATTTTTTTCCTAAATATTTGTTATGCAACATGCAGTAGTTATAAGTTTATGATTCAATTAACGCAACCTGAAAATTTTATCTTGAATTTTTCTAATTTGCAGATTAAATTTTAATTTTTCATAATTTATGGAAATACATTTCAAGAGACTAAATTATATTTAATCATCGTAAAAAAGGGAACACGGACAAATTAAAATCAGGGAAAATGGTATTTCTTCTTCTTTCATATATTGGTCAAATGACACTTTGCTTTCTTACAAATGTCTGAAAATCGTTTCTCCCATGGAATGAGATTCAAGCTATGAATTGTGTGGACCATATATTTTGTTTAAATATACAAACAGTTAGCTCAAATTTAGCGATAAAAATAATTTATTTTACATTATTACGTGACATATTATAATTTGATTATTTATTGATCGAATATTTAATCGATAAAATTGTATTATCTCCAAGTTGCCCATTCGAGTGACACGATATTCAAAAGAAATATTTTTCTCTTACCCATTAGTATACTTTAAATTATATGTAAAGTTTTGGGGAAAATCGCATATAAAAAAATGAGATTAAATTAGAATTATAGACTTGTAAAAGATTTTAGTTGTAATATTAAAATTTTATTATGCAACATGTAGTAGTTATAAGGTATAACCAAATTAATGCAACTCGAAAGTTTTATCTTAATTTCTTTTAATTTGCAGTTTAAATCTTGATATTTTCATAACTTATGAAAAGACCGTCTTTTAAGAGACAGTCCTAAATTAAATTTTACATATTAAATGCTTAATTTTTTGGTAAAGTTTTGGAAAAGACCGTATTTCCATAAGATTATGGAAAGACTGGGTTTAACTAGAATAATAAAAGGTAAAATATCTTATTTTGCGATATTAAAAATTTATTATGCAATATGTAGTAGTTATAAAGTTTATAGCCCAATTCATGTAACCCAAAAATTTTATCTTCATTTTTTCTAATTTACACTTTAAACGTTGGTGTTTTCATGACTTATGGAAATATCGTCTTTCAAGAGACGAACTCTAATTTTGTAAGAAGCAAATATTTACTTTTAAAATAATTTTATCCCAGTAATCTTTTGACAAAGGAATTTTTTTAGGAAAAACCGTCTTTCCATATATCTATGGAAATATGGGGTTGAATTAGAATTATAGATTGGTAAAATATTTTACTATTAATATTAAAATTTCATTATGCGACGTGTAGTAATTATAAGTTTATGAACTAATTAATGCAATTTGAAAATTTTATCTTAGCTTCTAATTTCGGATTTCAAAAGAGATGAATTCTTTGACCAAACATTTCAACAATAAATAAAATATGTGTAAAAAAAGAGAGACAAGAATCGAGGATCTAACGACTCATCTTCTTCAACTCATTCAATCAGATTATTACAATCTTACTACAATTAGGGCATATTTACCGTATGAATGACTGAAAAATGTTAATTGGCTACTAAATTCAGAAATGAACTGAAGCGTCTATTATGGCAATCACCTTTAAAAAGTTGAAAATGGCAGATAATATATATTTATGGCCGCAAACTCAAGCACAGATTGCCATTATTGAGTAATTGACAAAAACCAAAACCCAAAATCACACCAATACAAACCAAGTTAGATCCAATCCAATCCAATCCAATCCACTTTTCTTTTCATTCTTGTTGATATGATGGAAATGTAAAGATCATCATCATTTTTTCCCTTCGTTTTCCCACCTTTGTTGAAGATAGAGAAACCACCCCTTTTCAGCCTGCACCACCACCGCCGTTCTCCGCCGTCCCAATTCACGGCGGTGGCTGCAGGCAGTTCTCATGCGATGTCTACTTCAACCTCAACTCAGATTGAAGATGTTGTTCAATTGGAACAGAAATCAAGATTTGTGAATCTCATCCGCCAATACACCATGCGCGGACTCAAGATCAAAGACCGCGCGAAGATCACCCAAGTTCATGCCTTTATCCCATCTGATACTCCACCAGCTCCGTCCACCAGCTCCGCCGCCTCTGCCAACCCCGCCACCGCCGCCGTGAAACCCCATCAGGGGTACCCCACTATCAGCTCAGTTCTGTCCAGTTCCATTGATTCAGTTCCCGCTAATGGAGCTGAAGCCCTTTTACCATTCGGGCTCCCGGGGACTGAGTCTCTGGAGCCATCCATTGACCCTTTTCTGAAATCGGTGGATTTCATTGAATCGTTATCTGGATTGTATAGAAAGATTGAAAAAAGTTCGGATTTTGAGAAATCATCTGTTTATCTTGAACAGTATTGTTTGCTGTGTAGCTTAGGTGATCCCAAATTGCTGCGCAGATGCTTGCAATCTGCGCGGCAGCACGCGGTTGATGTGCATTCGAAGGTGGTTTTGTCAGCTTGGGTGAGGTATGAGAGGAGGGAGGATGAGCTAGTTGGTACCTCTGCTTTGGATTGTATTGGTAGAGTTCTTGAATGCCCTAAAGCTTCGCTAGCGAATGGATGCGATACTGGTTCGGCTTTTGATCACTGCAAATGCTCTGATGTCAATGGCATTGGCATCCCAGATGATGGCAGTGAGGAGTTCTTCAGTGCATATGAAGACGAAGAGAACGTTTGCTTTTGTGTAGGTGATGGAGAGGTGTACTGCAATCGAGGTAAGATCGCCGCCCTTTCTAGTCCTCTAAGAGCGATGCTTTATGGTGTTTTTGTTGAATCAGAAAGAGAGAGGATAGATTTTTCACACGTTGGGATATCTTTGGATGGATTAAAGGCTGTTAGGTTCTTTAGTTTGTATGGAAGGTTAGGGTCATTTTCCCCTGATGTGGTGTTGGAGCTTCTGTCTTTTGCGAACAGATTTTGCTGTGATGAACTGAAATCCAGTTGTGATAGTTATTTAGCTTCCCTGGTTTGTGATATAGATGAGGCTTTAGTTCTTGTCGATTATGCTTTGGAGGAGAGAGCGTATGTTCTCGTTGCATCTTGCTTGCAGGTTCTATTAAGAGAGCTTCCTGGGTGTTTGTACAATTCTAAGGTTATGAATGTATTCTGTAGTTCAGAGGGTAAGGAGAGATTAGCCTTAGTTGGACATGCTTCTTTCGCATTGTACTACTTTCTTAGTGAGGTTGCCATGGAAGACAACATTACGTCTAAGGTGAGTGTAATGCTACTTGAGCGGTTGAGAGAATGTGCAGCTGAAAGTTGGCAGAAAATGCTCGCGTTGCATCGGTTAGGTTGTGTACTTCTTGCTAGGAGGGAGTATGAGGATGCCCAATGCTGTTTTGAGGCAGCTGCCGAAGCGGGGCATGTGTATTCAGTGGCAGGTGTTGCCCGATGCAAGTTCAAGCACAAGCAAGGGCAACGGTTTAGAGCATACGAGCTTATTAATTCTTTAATCTTGACGTATAAGCCTTCCGGCTGGATGTACCAAGAGAGGTCTTTGTACAATTTGGGTAATAAAAAGATCAAAGATTTGAATGTTGCTACTGAACTGGATCCCACTCTTTCCTTCCCATACAAGTATCGGGCTGTCGCAAAGTTACAAGAAGGTGATATCAAGGGAGCCATTTCAGAAATAAACAAAGTGGCTGGGTTCAGAGTCTCTCCCGACTGCCTAGAACTGCGTGCTTGGTTCCTCATTGCACTCGAGGATTATGAAGCTGCAATGAGGGATATTCGAGCACTGCTTACATTGGACCCAAACTATTTGATGTTTGATGGGAAAATGAGATGTGATGATTTGATTGAGCTCCTGAATCAACGCGTACATAAATGGAGTCCAGCTGATTGCTGGATGCATCTGTATGATAGATGGTCTTCTGTGGATGACATTGGCTCTCTTGCTGTCATTCATCAAATGCTGATAAATGACCCCGGAAAAAGTGTTCTCCGCTTTCGCCAATCTTTGCTTCTGTTAAGGTAATTCTGTTACCATGTGGACATTTTAATAGTAGCATTAGCTAGATATTTCGTAGTCTACTGAAAATGCCACTTAAGCTTGTTAACATTTTCTTTTTGTGATTATTCTGTGATAAGTGTATCTTACATTCTTAGCATGGGATGTGAGCAAAATAGTATTCTGAAACTGTGATAAATCAACAGATTTGTGAAAAATTAAACGGCGTGGTTTGGTGTGGACAAGTTCAGATTGATTCAAGAAAATGTGGATAACATTATGCAGTCAGCTTAATGTATATTCCTTTTGCAGGCTAAACTGCCAAAAAGCTGCAATGCGGAGTCTGAGATTGGCTCGAAATCATTCTAGCACAAATTATGAAAGACTAGTTTATGAAGGATGGATCCTATATGATACCGGCCATCGTGAAGAAGCCCTATCCAAAGCTGAAGAATCCATTTCCATTCAGCGGTCATTTGAAGCATTTTTTCTCAAAGCCTATGCACTGGCAGATTCCGCCCTTGATCCTGAAGCTGCATCCTATGTAGTGCAACTACTGGAAGAAGCACTTCGATGTCCCTCAGATGGGCTCCGGAAAGGACAGGTAGGGATCTTGATAATGCTCAAAAGTCCCTTTTCCCCCCATTTTTGTTTTGTATTGTATTATATTATTGTTTTTCATAATGCAGGCACTGAATAATTTGGGAAGTATTTATGTCGATTGCTGGAAGTTGGATCTCGCAGCTGACTGTTATGTAAGCGCGCTGAAAATCAAGCATACTAGAGCTCATCAAGGTCTTGCCCGGGTTTATCATCTCAAGAGCGACAAAAAAGCTGCGTTTGAGGAAATGACAAAGCTGATAGACAAGGCACAGAATAAGGCATCAGCATATGAAAAACGCTCGGAGTATTGCGACCGTGATAAGGCGAATCATGATCTCAGCATGGCATCACAGTTAGATCCTCTGAGAACTTATCCATACCGATATAGAGCAGCAGGTACCTTCATTAATTTTAATGTTGCGGTTATTTCCTACTGTCATACATTTGAACTTACATTCAGGCTGTCTTGATTGAACGGCCTATAAGTTAGATTGGCTTTAGGGCTCTTCGGGTTTGGACAACTAATCGTGGTATAATTATCGTAGTTTTTTGAGTGATTGTCATTGTTCTTTTGCATTGCTAAAGATTGAATCTTGTGCATCAGTTCTTGAGTCTTGTGAATGCTGTAAATAAGTCCCTTGTGTTAAAACACTTTTGGTTTGGACAACCGATCGTGGTACAAGTATTCTAGTTTTTTGAGTGATTGTCATTGTCCTTTTGCACCAGTTCTTATGGATGATCAACGAGAAAATGAAGCCGTGGAAGAGCTCACGAGAGCAATAGCCTTCAAGCCGGACCTACAGATGCTCAATCTCCGGGCAGCCTTCCACGAGTCCATGGGCGACTTGAGTTCCGCCCTCCAAGATTGCCAGGCAGCCCTCTGTTTGGACCAGAATCACAAGGATACTCTTGATTTGTACACACGAACGCAAACTCAACTTCGTGATCCGGGCACTTAACTTTCCCTGCCCGGAATGCTACATTCATCGCGGATCTTCTCGGGTTGATATTGCCTGGGCTGACCTGAATACTTGAAGATCTCAATGGCTGAGATCTGAGGAGATTGTTGATAAAAATGGTGGTGTAATTGTACATAGAAGAAAAATCAGGTCATTGTGGAGGGGGCAGTGAAAACAGGAAATTACAGCCTGAGAAATCAAGGGAAAATGTTCACAGGGATGTGAACAGAAGAAACATTCTTGGTGAATCATGTGGTACACTTTGTTATCTGTCCAAATGCTATACAAAAAGCTCATTCAACTGCTCCATTTGGAACTGAGCTGTCTTTGCTTATCCTCTTGATGCACTCAATAGTAGACTTGACTAACAAAATTCTCATTTTAAAAAGAAGTGGGAGGAATGTATGAGGTGTAATTGCCCCCTTGCCGAGTGTTGGCTGAGGGATTTGGCTATCTCTGTATCGTTCTAATTTTATCAGATATTTGTAAAAAGCGATACATGGCTTCCAATTTTATCAGACATTCCAATTTTATCAGGCATATGCCATTCAGATTTGTCTCTAGTCATTATTTGTACTTTTTTCGATTTTCTAAGAGTGTCATTCTTTAAAACGGAACATGAGTTAGTTGGGTAGGCAGATTGGAATTAGAAAAAGTAGTTAGAACGAATGAAATTGATATACTCCAAGAAAAAAAAGTATGTCACTATTAAAAAACCGTCTGAATTAAGAAAGAATGATACTCTTAAAAAACCGGAAAAAGTACATGGAATCCTTTAAGAGCGGTTGATACTATATAGTAAAGGGGAAAAACTAAAGAAAATATTGTCATTTCCTTTTTCATCATATACATCTTGTAACTAAAATTACACATCATACCCAAGTACAACACACAAAGATATAAAAATTAACAATTGAAAGAAGATACAAGAAGAATTTGACATGGGTAAGAACAAATCAGAATGCTCCATTAGTCCTATATCACAATATCAAACAGCATAGTTTCTTTTTCAGTGGAAAACACTGTAAACTCGCGTGGATTTCATTAATTATTAATTTGGCATTTGTGGAATGATGTTGAAAAAAAAATGTTTCATTTTGGAACATACGGATTACCGAGGGTTTGATTAGTGGTAGAATATTGCGTGATATTGATTTATGCAAATAAGGAGATTATGCAATATTGATTCAGATGTGTATGAAGCATAGTATTTATGGAAAATTCCTACAATAGTGGAATTGGATTTATGGAATATTATGAGATATTTGAAATAAGGAAAATCTCTTTATTTATGAGATTTGGATATGTTTCATAAGCAGATATGAAAATGGAATATTGTGGACATAATTATGGAGAGTTCCGATCTGCTCATGGATTATAAATAGAGGACATCATCAGCTGCATTACTTGAGTTAATTGCCAAAATATGCATTCAGATTTTATATCTCTCCGAGAATTTTGCGAGAGCCAACATACATATGTTCCAACATACTGTGACCTGCTGATCAAATTCAAAATCGTATACCTTAATTTCTCGGGAGGAGGAGATTAAGCGTCGACGAGTTTCGAGGTCAGAGAGAGTCTGATCAAGGTGGATCGGTAGCAAGGGGGGAGCTTGCAAAATCCACGCGTTGTAATGAGAAAAGATAAGTATAGTTCTATGATGTACTTTGTACTGTATTTTTCTGATTAGTGGATTTATTTTGAACTGGACCAGACCCAACAAATGTAGGCGGATTTCACCGAACTGCGTAACCAAGTTGTATGTGCTCGTGTGTTATTTTCTTTACATACTTGGTTAGATAGGATATGTTGGAAAACAGACCTTAATAAATAAGCCAAATAGGTAAAATCAAATTTTCAATTGGTATCAGAGCTAAGTCACTTGTTTTACCTTGATTTTGACAAAGAAAGTGTGATCTGGTTTTACCTAAGACTGTTGCTTCTACTTATGCTGGTGATGAGAAACAAGCCAAGTTGATGGCTATGGATGCCAGACTGGGAGCTATTACCATTCAGCTTGCAGCACTAGAAGCTGAGAAGACTATAATTGAGGGGGAGAAAGTTCAGCTAGAAGCACAAGTTACTGCTCCTGATCAGAACTGATATGTCTGACGGGATATGTTCCAACATAGTCATACTTTGGTCTTAGGGGGAGCAAAGTTTCTGATTTTGTTTGCTTTTATTCTGATTTTGGCATATTCATTGCCCCAGGGGAAGAAATTTTTTGAGTTTGTTCGATTAATTCTGGATTTCTGGTTCATATTTTTCCTTGGTATTCTTATTTAATTCAGATTCGGTGATTATTATATGTTCCAACATAAGGGGGTTTCTGGAAGACTTATGGTGTGAGATTGGAAGTTTTTCTTTGTGGTCTTGATTCCAAAATTGGTTGGGTCCACAAAATGTCAAAGGGGGGAGATTGTAAAGTCGCGTGGACTTCATTGATTATTAAGTTGGCATTTGTGAACTGATGTTGAAAAAAGGAAAACCGTTCCATGTTGGAACATACGGAAAGCTGAGGGTTTGATTGATGGCAGAATATTGCGTGATATTGATTTATGAAAATATGGAGATTATGCAATATTGATTCAGACGTGTATTAAACATAATAGACTTATGGAAAATCCCTACAATCATGGAATTGGATTTATGGAATATTATGAGATATTTGAAATAAGGAAAATTGCTTTATTTATGAGATTTAGATATGCTTCACAAGCATATATGAAATTGTAATATTGTGGAGATAATTATGGAGAGTTATGATCTGCTCATGGACTATAAATAGAGGACATCATCAGCTGCATTACTTGCGATTTTAATTGCCAAAATCTGCATTAAGATTTTATTTCTTTCCAAGAGTTTTGCGAGAGTCAGCATACATATGTTTCAACATACAGTGACCTTCCTCGGGAGGAGGAGATCCAGCGTCGACGAGTTTCGAGATTAAAGAGAGTCTGATCAAAGCGGATCGGTAGCTAGGAGAACTTGCAAAATTCATCCGTTGTAATTAGAAAAGATAAGTATAGTTGTATGGTGTACTTTGTAGTATCTTTTTTATTAATGAATTTATTTTGAATTGGGTCAGACCGCGCAGATGTATGTGGATTTCACTGAACTGCGTAAGCAAGTTATGTGTGCTAGTGTGTTATTTTCTTTACATGATTGGTTAGATATGATATGTTGGAACACAAGACTTAATAAATAAGCCAAATAGGTAAAACCAAAATTTCAGGAACAATTCAGAATGATCCATTACTCTTTTGTCACAAATCAAACTGCACGGTTGTTTTTCCACCGACACGGTAGAATACATCATCTTGGAGCTGAAACCTCTTCAAATTTCTGTAGCCAAAATTTCTAATTCTGCCCACCAAATGGGTGATGACTTTGGTGTAGCAGCATCAGGTTCCAATGCTGTGATTTCTTTCAACCTGGCAACAATTTCCCTCATTCTTGGCCTCTTTTCTGGGACAGAACAAAGACAATTCTCTACCAATTCAGCCACTTTCTCAACCTCTTCATCCTTGAAGAAATGCAAAGTAGGATCAACAATATCCCTCAATGGCTTCCCTTTCTTCAAGAAATCCAATGCCTCATGAACTGAGGGTGTAGGAAATCCACCCCTGATCATCTCAAGCAAGATCATCCCGAAGCTGTAGAGATTGCTGTCTGGATCAGTTGATGGAGTTTCCAAGAGCTTCATGGGTTCTGATCCTATCTTTTCTGCAACCACTTCATTCCACAAGCTGAAATCAGAGATCTTTGCTGCATAATCTTCTGTGAGATATATTGATGATGATTGGAGGTTCCAGTGGGCTATAGGAGGGCTTAGCTGGTGCATGTACTCAAGACAGTAGGCTATTCCCATGGCTATTCTCAGCCTTGTTCTCCAATCCAGGTGCTCGGATTCCTTAACTGCACCAGAAAACACGATCACGAGATATGAGTCATACTGTTATGATGACCCTATAGAGGAATAAAGGCTTAGCTATTGAGAAAGGGACATTTTAGGTGCCAACTTTCAAACGAAATTACAGGTTTCATTTATTTTTTGCACCATGTTCCTAAAATGTTATTAGATTATTATGAAATATTCTGAATTGATTCCTTTACCGGGGCATAACACGTTTTAATGAAGCCAATGGACCAGTCAACGCTTACCGAGATTTAACAAATTATAGTTCAACAACTTTTGAGATGTTTTAAAATTTTCTCTTCTTCAAGTGTTTTCTCCACTGCATCTGCCAGCCTCCTCCACTATTTTCCGAATACCATCAATCCAACCATACTCACTATATTTTCTAGTGTCCCTGTGTTCCATGTTTCTTGTTATCCAGTGGTGGCTCTTTTACTACTAGAAAAACCGACTCAATGTCTACTAACTTAAATTGACCGATAGTATGTAGAAACTAATGAGAACATTTTGCAATAATGAGGAAACGTGTTGGAAATAATTTGCAAAAAGAGGAACGACACATGTAATTTCATCTAAAAGTGGGTATCCAAAACATCGTTTTCTTCATTGTTATTGTGTATTGAAATTACTCAGTTTCAGCAGGAAAAGGACAGCTTTGTTAGGATCAAACTAAAAGAAACATTTTCAAGATAGTGCTTTTGTTATGACTTACTGTGTAAATGTTCAAATAGGGTTCCATTAGGAGCATACTCGAACACCATCATTCGAGTAAAAGGCTTCTCTTCTTCGCAGAATCCGATGAGATTCACAAAGTTCTTGTGATTCACTTTTGATAATGTGTCTATCTGTAAGAGTAAAACAACAAAGTTAAACAAATGACAGTATTCTCATTCGAAAAAAGCCATCTCACCTTATTTCTGAACTGAGTTTCTGAACTTTTAGACCAATCTTTAGCAGACTTTACCGAACTTGATGTCACTGCAATCTCAACACCACTTGAAAGAGTTCCTTTGTAAACTGTTCCATCACAGAAAAAGCCGATAATATTGCTGAAATCTTCGCACGCCATTTCAAGTTCTGATCTCTGGAGCTTTGGAACACCTGAAATGCCCGAAAAACAATGAGGAAGCGAAAAATGACAATAAGTTTCGAAAAACCTGTCCTAATAATACCACATTGTATGATGATTGATGATCAGACATCCTTAGTTTACCGACGAGGTTTACCTGTTATAAATGCCTTCTGCAGCTGACCACTTAGCCCTGTAGTCCAAGGTCTAACAGAAACAACCTTACTTTTTAGACAAAAAAAGACACTGAGAACTGTAATAAACAACAACGTTGAACCTCCAATTAGGCCAACAAGTACGAGAATCAGACGTTTGTTCGAGTTTCCACCTCCTGAACCAGGAGCTGCAGCCAGGGCAGGTGCAATAACAACTGGAGCATTTTCATGAGTGGTTGGCGAATGCAGTGGAGAGCGAGAAGGTGATGGAGATGGGCTTTCTAGCGACAAGGATGGCGAAGTGGAGGGAGGAGATGATATAGATGACAATGGTGGCAACGATGTTTTATCGTGATGGTTAGATTGAGCACGATTCAGCGCACGAATCGCGCTAAGAAACCTCCTCAGACCAGTATCCCCTTGGTGCAATACTTTCCTGCTAAAAGCAACAAAATAAGGTGGTGTTGTGAGTACCATGAGTTTATCAGTGTCCTGTAATTTCACGCCCTGTATTTTCTTACTAATAACATGTGAATTTGTGTAGTAAGGAACATTCTTACAACAAATGAAACATCAAAATGTCACTGGGAAATATATGGGTGGAAATGTAAGAATGCAAATTGGAAGCCTGGAATTTAGCATGTCACTACTCAGTACTCACCAAGATTTACATAGATTGTTGCACGAAAGCGATGCTGACTTCACATTAGCATCACTTTCGCGCACTCGAGCTATGTCACTGAAGTACTCATTGTTGTCCAATAAACTGCAATAAAACCCAAAGATTCAGAACCTTAAACTCAAGACTTGTAACCTAAAGTGTACAGTTTGGTCTGGAAACGAACTGACAGAATTGAAATCGATAGCTTGTTGCCAACATCCGGGGGAAGCGGTCCTGTGAAGTTGTTGTATCCTAAATCCAGTACTTCAAGATCCTTCAGCTCTCCAATTTCGTCGGGAATGATCCCGGAAAAGGAATTGTTGCGCAAAATTCTGC